>CATNEM010000135.1:37500-210000 GCA_950096795.1 Macrostomum cliftonense | reverse complement strand
CTCTAGGATAGTTTAGGGACGATTCTCTAGGATAGTCTAGGGACGATTCTCTAGGAGTGTTAAGGGACGATTCTCCAGGATAGTTTACGGACGATTCTCTAGGATAGTTTAGGGACGATTCTCTAGGATAGTTTAGGGACGATTCTCTAGGATAGTTTGGGGACGATTCTCTAGGATAGTCTAGGGACGATTCTCTGGGATAGTTTAGGGACGATTCTCTAGGATAGTGTAGGGACGATTCTTTAGGATAATTCAGGGACGATTCTCTAGGATAGTGTAGGGACGATTCTCTAGGATAGTTTAGGGACGATTCTCTAGGATAGTTTGGGGACGATTCTCTAGGATAGTCTAGGGACGATTCTCTGGGATAGTTTAGGGACGATTCTCTAGGATAGTGTAGGGACGATTCTTTAGGATAATTCAGGGACGATTCTCTAGGATAGTGTAGGGACGATTCTCTAGATAGCTAGAAAACTCACCGACTATCGTCAGTGTCCAGTTCTGCACCTTCCTCCTCTTCAAGAATAACGTCGAGATTAATGGCATCGGGTCTGCTGTTCACCTGCTGTCGCGGCTGACTTGGCATCGACCTGCTCGATGTTGCCGCACAGTTTGCCAGCAGAGCTCTTGATGCCGCTGCGCATTCTTGCTTGCTGGGTCTCCACGAGCACCTCCTCCTGCGGCTAATTGCCATCAAGACTAAAGCGCCTAATATGGCTACCGCTGCGGGCACCGCCCACGCTAATATCCAACGCATTAGCGTTAAATTTTTGTCGCAATTAACGCAAAATTTACTTTTTTCCGCTATTATCACGCTTCGAGGAGAGTCGATAAATGTAGCGGACAAAAATGCTAGGGTAGATTGGGCTATGGCTGTGCACCAAGGTGCGGCTAACATCAGACACACTATTTGGCCACTGGTGTGTCTGCTGTTTCTCCTGCTGCTTCGGCTCTGTAGTTGCCGCATGCTGGCTTCGATACTGCAGCAGATGCTGTGCAGGAATGCCAGATGGCATTGGAGCGTGTCCAAGTAGAGCGAGGCCGTGCACATTAGGTCTGATAAGGATGTGCCTGCTTGGGATGCGGGATGTGGGATGTTCGATGCAATGGGATATTCAGGCGAATTAAGGTCAGGTATTCCATCTTGGACTACTTTCTCAAGATTGTATCTTCAAAATCTCCCCTATCTACTCTCTGTTCAGAATCTCCCCCAACTTACTCTCTGTTCAGAATCTCCCCTATCTACTCTCTGTTCAGAATCTCCCCCAACTTACTCTCTGTTCAGAATCTCCCCTATCTACTCTCTGTTCAGAATCTCCCCCAACTTACTCTCTGTTCAGAATCTCCCCTATCTACTCTCTGTTCAGAATCTCCCCATCTACTCTCTGTTCAGAATCTCCCTATCTACTCTCTGTTCAGAATCTCCCCCATCTACTTTCTGTTCAGAATCTCCCCCAACTACTCTCTGTTTAGAATCTCCCCTATCTACTATCTATTGAGAATGTCCTGTATCTACCTACTATTTATTCAGAATCTCTCCTATTTACTATCTACTCCTATTGAGAATCTCCCTTATCTACTATATATTGAGAATCTCTCTTGTCTACTATCTATTGAGAATGTCCTGTATCTACCTACTATTTATTTAGAATCTCTCCTATCTACTATCTATTCCTATTGAGAATCTCCCTTATCAACTATCTGTTGAGAATCTCCCTTATCTACTATCTATTGGGAATCTCCCTTGTCTACTATCTATTGGGAATCTCCCTTGTCTACTATCTATTTAGAATCTCCCTTGTCTGCTATCCATTGAGAATCTCCCTTATCTACTATCTATTGGGAATCTCCCTTATCTACTATCTATTGGGAATCTCCCTTATCCACTATCTATTGGGAATCTCCCTTATCCAATATCTATTGGGAATCTTCCTTGTCTACTATCTATTGGGAATCTCTTTCGTCTACTCTCTATTGGGAATCTCCCTATCTCCTCTTCAGAATCCCTCCAGCCACTATGTTCAGAATCTACCGCCCTAGATTGTCTCTCTGTGCTAAAAAACATTACTAATAAAAAATGCAGCGTTGCGGTCACCCGCCAGAAAATTACGATCCACGCTAATTTCACAAGGCACGCCGCAACCCCTCCCTAGCATCCGATGCATTGGGTTTCCAGCTGCGTTCAAGGATTGCATTAACTCTTCCCAAACATCTGCTATAGGCAAGGCATTTTTGTGTCCCATCCTAGGTCAAGACTTTACGAAGAAAGTTTGTGCTTGTGTGTGTGTCAGTTGTAAATCATTCCGACTTTTATGCGCCCCTGGTAAGCTTTGATGCGTTTCTGCGTTTCCTTAGTTATAGTCAGGGTCTTGGGGGGGTATTGATAGATAGCGTTTATCCCAGTGTTAACACGGCTAGATAAAGATAATAGTCTTTTTTATCTTTTGATATCGCTGAAATGTTCTAGATCTCATTTTCTTCCCTGTCTCTTTACCTCCCGAACCTGCCGAATAGTTAAGCCAGCTCTAATCTCGAGTTAATCAAACAAGCCCCGTAGAATAACCAATTAATCACCGATTAATTCCGCAGCCGTTGCCATAGGAACGCACACGGCGCATTGCAGTAGCATTGCAACGCTGACTGACAACACGTAGTAGTATATTGGGCCATGCAGTTTGACAGCCGCCGCCATGGTTAGACAGTTGAGCACCAGAGATGTCAATATTAGTAGCAATAATAACAAATAAGAGGTCATGTTTGACCTGCTAGCTAGGTTTCCTTACTGTCTGTCTGTCTGTCTGTCTGTCTGTCTGCAAGCAATTATCTGGTCACTGGCAC
Source organism: Macrostomum cliftonense (assembly GCA_950096795.1). Classification (NCBI taxonomy): domain Eukaryota; kingdom Metazoa; phylum Platyhelminthes; family Macrostomidae; genus Macrostomum; species Macrostomum cliftonense. Next base: position 207,162 of record CATNEM010000135.1, on the reverse strand, counting down.
TGCTGCACTGATTCCTTTTTGGTCTGCATTGGAGATTCGTTTGGGCTTTTTAAGGTTTCGCACACACAAGTGTTCTGCTTTTGTCATTCATTAGGGCCCAAGCTTAAATCCTATTGGCTGAATGTAATAGGGATATCTGGTTTCTAGGTGGCATAAGATACGTTAGACAATATGGTGTGCAGCAAGTTTAGTTCTTATAATTGAGATTCCTGTCTAGAAACAGAAAGATTCGTGTCTGGAAAGGGAGATTAGAATCTATAGGGGAGATTCGTGTCTGGAAAGGGAGATTAGAATCTATATAGGGGAGATTCGTGTCTAGAAAGGGAGATTAGAATCTATATAGGGGAGATTCGTGTCTAGAAAGGGAGATCAGAATCTAAAGGGGAGATTCGTGTCTAGAAAGGGAGATTAGAATCTGTATAGGGAATATTCGTGTATAAAGAGGGAGATTAGAATCTATATAGGGGAGATTCGTGTTTAGAAAGGGAGATTAGAATCTATATAGGGGAGATTCGTGTCTAGAATGGGAGATTAGAATCTATATAGGGGAGATGTCTAGAAAGGGAGATTTGAATCTATATTGGAGAGATTCGTGTCTAGAAAGGGAGATTAGAATCTATATATAGGGGAGATTCGTGTCTAGAAAGGGAGATTAGAATCTATATAGGGGAGATTCGTGTCTAGAAAGGGAGATTAGAATCTATATAGGGGAGATTCGTGTCTAGAATGGGAGATTAGAATCTGTATAGGGAATATTCGTGTATAAAGAGGGAGATTAGAATCTATATAGGGGAGATGTCTAGAAAGGGAGATTAGAATCTATATATAGGTAAGATTCGTGTCTAGAAAGGGAGATTAGAATCTATATAGAGGAGATGTCTAGAAAGGGAGATTAGAATCTATATAGGGGAGATGTCTAGAAAGGGAGATTTGAATCTATATTGGAGAGATTCGTGTCTAGAAAGGGAGATTAGAATCTATATATAGGGGAGATTCGTGTCTAGAAAGGGAGATTAGAATCTATAGGGGAGATTCGTGTCTACAAAGGGAGATTCGGGTGTATAAATGGAGATTTGAGTCTTCATTCTTTACAGGCTGTCTGAGAGGGTATAGGCTCCTATTTTTAGCACTACTTCCGATATGTAGCGAAATCAACTTTTTTCATCATCTTTAACCTATTAAACACCCCGCCCACAGCTACCCTGGCCCGGTGAAAATTATTCGCCGAACCCAGGACGAGATGATCACTACGGGCCGGCCCGGCGAGTTAGTTACTAACCGGGGCAACCAGCTGCTGATGGCGCTACTCGAGCGGCGTTATCCCAACCTGCTGACGCGACAGGCGGGATTTGATCATCTGGCCGCGTTGAATGGATTTCTGGCCAGGGGGCAGAAGGTTGGTTTGAAGTTTCTGTTTTGCTTTCTAATGGTTTATTCACTTGTTTCTAGGATTTGTGGGATTTTATTGTGATTTTTAGTCGGCTTGTTTAGATTAGACGTAAATGGGCTTTTAAGGTGGGCCTTTTATGGGCTTTTTGGGATGGGCCCTTAGTGGGCTTTTCGGAATGGGATTTTTGGGATGGGCCCTTAGTGGGCTTTTTAAGATGGGCCTTTAGTGGGCTTTTTGGGATGGGCCTTTTAGGATGGAATTTTGGTGGTGGGCCCTCAGTGGGCTTCTTGGGTTGGCCCTTTGTAGATCCTTTTGGGGAGGCTCTTAAGTGGGCTTTTAATTTTTCCTAAAATGGGCTTTTTTGTGCGCTACCTTCTCATGTTAAGCAAAAATCAATCTGCATTGTTTCCAAGGCCCAGATAACCGAATACCTGGCATCGAACAGTTACGCCGGAGACGAAACCTGCCTGCGCCACCTGGCCAACAGTCTGCGTCGACAACTGCGCGAGCTGACTGATTTAAATGCCGCCGAGCGCAGGCAGCGACTCTATCCGTTGGATGTTGGCGTCGGTTTGAGCAGAAACGATTGCGTCAGCGTTCTGCTATTTCTCGTGAGTTGTTTTGCTAGTTTTTTTTGCATTTTAGCAATAAAAATGCTTTTCGACTACTTATTACCCCCATGTTAGTAGTGTAAAGTCGAAAAATACTATAAACATTACTTACTAGACTGAAAATAGTAGTGTAAACAGACTTTTTAATAATTATAAATATAATCTTTAAAAACTGTTTCTTTCAAGGCCGGCAAGCTGATGGTGAACATGGAGTCCACGCATTGCACCCCGCTCACTTCCGGCCTGTTCACGCCGCCCTGGTCTGAACTAACCGATCCTTCTCTAAACAACGACGAATCCGAAGCCGCCGAAACTGATTCGCAAAAAAATCTGGACGAGGCTCATTTGTTAATCTCTGATCCATCTGGCGGGCCCAGTAGCGAGAGTGACGCCTCGTGGGAACCGGTATAAATCTGGTTTTCCCCTGTGGCTTGGCAGCTGTTTTAAGTTGCAATGCTAGTACCGACAGGAGCGTACAAAAAATTTTCAATTTTGTTGTTGTAAATCGTTTATTTTTATTTTCTCAGTGTTTATTTTTCTATCCTATAAACAATAGGACTTTTGGGATCAAGGGATTTACTTTGTAGTTTTAGCCGATATGTTTCGAGAATTATCTAATCTCTCTAGTACTTAAATAAATCTATATATTAGGTTCGGATTTAGGCGATATGTATCGAAAAATTAACTCCTGCTATGCTTTATAAATCTGCTATTTATGAAGCCGATATGTATCGAAAATAATTTTAGCTTCTGGCGATCTAATTTTAAGCGGTTGATTGGTTATTAAAAAAGTAAATAATTTTTGTCTTTGATTTTTTAGCTCTCTGGCCGATATGTATCGATAACTGGTTTCTTTAGTTTTCTTGGACTATTTGTCGTAGCCGACATGTATCGAATGCTACTTTTTCAGGAGCTGTATACATATTTTTTCTCTTTCTTAATAGATTTCTGCATCTGTTGCAGTCGATAAATCACTAGTTTTGTTTTTTGCCTACTATATATTGAAAATTTAAATAAAGTTTAATTATTCAGAATAGAAGTTCTTCTGTCGCTATAAAATCTTTTTTATTGGTTTGAGTTGTTTTGACTTACAGATTTCTGAAAAAGTAAAAATTATAATTTTATATCATGTTATACCCTTCATTTATACCCTTCAGATCGATGAGAATCATTTATACCATTCAGATCGATGAGAATCATTTATACCATTCAGATCGATGAGAATCATTTATACCATTCAGATCGATGAGAATCATTTATACCATTCAGATCGATGAGAATCATTTATACCATTCAGATTGATAAGAATCATTTATACCATTCAGATCGATGAGAATCATTTATACCATTCAGATCGATGAGAATCATTTATACCATTCAGATCGATGAGAATCATTTATACCATTCAGATTGATGAAAATCATTTATACCATTCAGATTGATGAAAATCATTTATACCATTCAGAATGATGAGAATCATTTATACCATTCAGATCGATGAGAATCATTTATGCCATTCAGATCGATGAGAATCATTTATACCATTCAGATCGATGAGAATCATTTATACCATTCAGATCGATGAGAATCATTTATACCATTCAGATTGATGAGAATCATTTATACCATTCAGATTGATGAGAATCATTTATACCATTCAGATTGATGAAAATCATTTATACCATTCAGAATGGTGAGAATCATTTATACCATTCAGATCGATGAGAATCATTTATACCATTCAGATTGATGAGAATCATTTATACCATTCAGATTGATGAGAATCATTTATACCATTCAGATTGATGAAAATCATTTATACCATTCAGAATGGTGAGAATCATTTATACCATTCAGATCGATGAGAATCATCTATACCATTCAGAATGGTGAGAATCATTTATACCATTCAGATCGATGAGAATCATTTATACCCTTCAGAATGATTAGAATCATTCATACCATTCAGATCGATGAGAATCATTTATACCATTCAGATCGATGAGAATCATTTATACCATTCAGATCGATGAGAATCATTTATACCATTCAGATCGATGAGAATCATTTATACCATTCAGATCGATGAGAATTATTTATACCATTCAGATCGATGAGAATCATTTATACCATTCAGATCGATGAGAATCATTTATACCATTCAGATCGATGAGAATCATTTATACCATTCAGATCGATGAGAATCATTTATACCATTCAGATCGATGAGAATCATTTATACCATTCAGATCGATGAGAATCATTTATACCATTCAGATCGATGAGAATCATTTATACCATTCAGATTGATGAAAATCATTTATACCATTCAGATTGATGAAAATCATTTATACCATTCAGAATAATGATGAGAATCATTTATACCATTCAGATTGATGAGAATCATTTATACCATTCAGATCGATGAGAATCATTTATACCATTCAGATCGATGAGAATCATTTATGCCATTCAGATCGATGAGAATCATTTATACCATTCAGATCGATGAGAATCATTTATACCATTCAGATTGATGAGAATCATTTATACCATTCAGATTGATGAGAATCATTTATACCATTCAGATTGATGAGAGTAATTTATACCATTCAGATTGATGAAAATCATTTATACCATTCAGAATGGTGAGAATCATTTATACCATTCAGATCGATGAGAATCATTTATACCATTCAGATTGATGAGAATCATTTATACCATTCAGATTGATGAGAATCATTTATACCATTCAGATTGATGAAAATCATTTATACCATTCAGAATGGTGAGAATCATTTATACCATTCAGATCGATGAGAATCATTTATACCATTCAGAATGGTGAGAATCATTTATACCATTCAGATCGATGAGAATCATTTATACCATTCAGATCGATGAGAATCATTTATACCATTCAGATCGATGAGAATCATTTAGACCATTCAGATCGATGAGAATCATTTATACCATTCAGATCGATGAGAATCATTTATACCATTCAGATCGATGAGAATCATTTATACCATTCAGATCGATGAGAATCATTTATACCATTCAGATTGATGAGAATCATTTATACCATTCAGATTGATGAGAATCATTTATACCATTCAGATTGATGAAAATCATTTATACCATTCAGAATGGTGAGAATCATTTATACCATTCAGATCGATGAGAATCATTTATACCATTCAGATTGATGAGAATCATTTATACCATTCAGATTGATGAGAATCATTTATACCATTCAGATTGATGAAAATTATTTATACCATTCAGAATGGTGAGAATCATTTATACCATTCAGATCGATGAGAATCATTTATACCATTCAGAATGGTGAGAATCATTTATACCATTCAGATTAATGAGAATCATTTATGCCATTCAGATTTATAAATCGAAACAAAATGATTGAATTGAATTTGATCCCGAAAGTTTAACAAAAAAATAGGACAAAACAACAGGAGACAAACGACGCTTACGTGGAAATGTTTTCAATCTGCAAAAGTTACTGATTTTTTGTTGTTTTATTTGTTTAATTGGTCAAATTTGCTGCTTCAGTATTAACTAATTATTAATTGTTTGGTATACAGCGATGCAATCACACTTATAATATCGCGAATTCTTATTTTTGAACAATCGTGTTTAGACAGGCTATTAGCGAATTCTTATTTTTGAACAATCGTGTTTAGACAGGCTATTAGTAATCAACTGAAAAATGGGCATAATATGGTTTGGACTTTGGGGTCACATCAGCGGTGCATTCAAGCGCTATCAGTAATAAGTTGATTAGCATTGGAGAAATTGACAAATAAAATCAATCAGGTCTATTAGTAGTAATAGGATGCGTTTTTGGCGTCAATTTGAAAATAATAGGTTGTAATTTGTGCAGCAATCTGCCGCTGCTTCGCTTCATACTGTTTGTATATTGGGAGTTAATGATTCTGTCTGTTTAATTGGTGAAATCGCTCGTCATAATCTCAATAGCACTCTTACAAAAGCTGTGTTGCTTTTTATCCGGAGCCTGAAATGTTGGTTTTGTTTGCAAGTTGCAAGACTGGACTTTAGGGAGTCTGTATTGTTAATCCCTGTTTACTAAAAATTAAATAAATTTCATGTCCTTCTTAAGTGTCACTCTCCCCTGTAATTGACTCTTTTCTCGGTCTCTCCCCTTTATTCCCCTTCTTCCCCTGTATTCTCTCCCATGTATTCGCTTTTTCCCCTGTCCCTCCCCTGTATTCCCCTTCTTCCCCTGTATTCTCTCCCCTGTATTCCCCTTCTTCCCCTGTCTCTCCCCTTCTTCCCCTGTCTCTCCCCTTCTTCCCATGTCTCTCCCCTGCATTCCCATTCTTCCCCTGTCCCTCCTCTGTATTCTCTTTCTTCCCCTGTCTCTCTCCTGTATTCCCTTTCTTCCCCTGTCTCTCCCCTATATTCCCCTTCTTCCCCAGTCTTCTCTCCCCTGCATTCCCATTCTTCCCCTATCCCTCCCCTGTATTCCCTTTCTTCCCCTGTCTCTCCCCTGTATTCCCTTTCTTCCCCTGTCTCTCTCCTGTATTCCCTTTCTTCCCCTGTCCCTCCCCTATATTCCCCTTCTTCCCCAGTCTTCTCTCCCCTGTATTCCCCTTCTTCCCTTGTCTCTCCCCTTCTTCCCCTGTCTCTCCCCTTCTTTCCCTGTCTCTCCCCTGTATTCCTTTTTTCCCCTGTCCCTCCCCTATATTCCCCTTCTTCCCCTGTATTCTCTCCCCTGTATTCCCCTTCTTCCCTTGTCTCTCCCCTTCTTCCCATGTCTCTCCCCTGCATTCCCATTCTTCCCCTGTCCCTCCCCTGTATTCCCCTTCTTCCCCTGTCCCTCCCCTGTATTCCCCTTCTTCCCCTGTCTCTCTCCTGTATTCCCTTTCTTCCCCTGTCTCTCCCCTGTATCCCCTTCTTCCCCTGTCTCTCTCCTGTATTCCCTTTCTTCCCCTGTCTCTCCCCTGTATTCCCCTTCTTCCCCTGTGTTTCCTTCGCTAGCTGTCACTCTTAATTAGCTCATATCTACGAGCTCTCGTAATAATGTTTCAACTCACAGTTCTTCTCGTCTGAGCCGTCTGCGCAATTCTGTTTACCATCGCAGACTTTGTCCTTCTTGATGTACTGATTGTTGCTGCAGCTGTGGAATTTGTTAGCGTCGCAGGCGTCCTCCGGATTAGCGGGACCTAGTGGAAAATATGACAAAATTTTAGCGAAAAACCTTATCTAACTACTGAATTGACTAAGCAATCAGTCGGCAATTGAACATATTAAGTATTAGAAAATTACAATTCTCTTCATCCGAGTTGTCGTTACCACCGCAATCGTTTACGCCGTTGCAGGCCATTGATGAGCGGATGCACTTTTTGGCGCCGCTGCACCACACGTAGTTAAGGGCGCAGGGTGGGCCTTGCCCGGTTTGGTACAGGCCTGGGCGCGTAGTTTATTAAAAAACTATCTATCAAATTTTACTTTTTAAAGATCTGGCAATCCCCGAGACCCGACAACTCACAGCCTTCCTCGTCGAAATTGTCAAAACAATCGGTTTTCATGTCGCAGCGCTGCGAATTTTCCACGCATTGGGCAACGCGGCATTGGAACTGTGTGGCCGGACATGAGAACCCGGTGGTGTTGCCTGGGATGGGGCGGTTTTAGTTGCCTGAGTTGCTTGATTACTTGGTTTTGAGTTATTGATTGATTGGTAGATACAACGATTGATTGACGGGTTTATTGATTGATTGACAGATACAACGATTGATTGACGGGTTTATTGATTGATTGACAGATACAAAGATTGATTGACGGGTTTATTGATTGATTGACTTTTTGATTGATTGATTGACGGGTTCATTGATTGACCGACACGTTAGATGATGATTGACAGGTTCATTGATTGATTGACGGGTTCATTGATTGATCGACACGTTAACTGATTGATTGACGGGTTCATTGATTGATAGACACGTTAACTGATTGATTGACAGATACAACGATTGATTGACGGGTTAATTGATTGATTGACAGATACAACGATTGATTGACGGGTTCATTGATTGATCGACACGTTAACTGATTGATTGACGGGTTCATTGATTGATCGACACGTTAATTTCAATTGAAATTTATGTTAAATTTGACTTATAATTTAATGATTGATTTATTGATCGATTAGTTGATTCATTGACTAATTGATTGATCCATCAACCAATTGCCACTACGCTAATCGAACTATCGAACTCACACTTATCCTCGTCGCTGCCGTCCGAGCAGTCCTTCTTGCCGTCGCAGATTTTATTAGTTTTGATGCAGGAGAACTTGTGCCCGCACAGAACCTCTCCGGCATTGGGGCATTTGTCCAGCTTCTTGCCTGCGTCAGAAAAGGCTTGGCGAAGTACGAGTCGTACAGACAGACAAACAGACAGACAGTGACAGGCTTACAGAATTTCGAGCTCTCGTCCGCCCCGTCCCTGCAGTCGCTGATGCCGTTGCACTGCTTTGACTTCTTGTCGATGCATTTAAACCCGCTGTCGCAAGAGATTTGATCTGCAGTGCAGGTCTGTTTTTTGCCTTAAAATTAGTTTTTTTTTCAACTCAGTCATTTTTCGCTCAGGTATAAATTTGATTTTCAAGGACAAATACGACTCAGCTTACAGCCGACTTCATCTGAATCGTCGTTGCAATCAGAGATGCCGTCGCACTGATAATTTTTTGGCACGCAGGCGAACTTGTGGTTGCAGCGGAATTCCTCGGCGGTGCAGGTTTTCTCGACGCCTGGGGGAGAGATAACAGAGACGGCGGAGAGATAACAGAGGCGGCGGAGAGATAAGAGACTGCGGAGAGATAAGAGATGGCGGAGATAAAAACGATGGCGGAGAGATAAAAAAGATGACAGAGGTGGCGGAGAGATAAAAGAGAGAACAGAGGCGGCGGAGAGATAAAAGAGATCACTGAGGAATAAAAGAGTTGGCGTAAAAAGACAGTATTTCGATTTTTCATAATTATGCTATAATCATTTCGCGAACTAACATTTCTCCTCATCCGTGTTGTCCCGACAATCCTTAACCCCGTTGCACTCCTGCTTTTTCTTATTGTAGCAGCGCTTCTTGTGATTGCAAGGCACCAGGTCTTTGGCCGGGTCGCAAACCGCGTCGGCACCTTAAAATTCCATTTTTTCGTGTTAATTTTACAATTATGCCTACTGTTAGTAGTTTAAATTTGAATATTTGATAAAATATACATTTATTCTCGTCTGTTCCGTCCCTGCAGTCGTTGACGCCGTCGCACTCTTGATCCTTGCTGAAGCAGCGCAGCTTGTGGTTGCACATCAGGTCGCCAGCGTTGGGACAGCTAGTCAGCTTGGTGCCTTCGGTTGGTGCGATTTTTTAGCAATTCGTATGGCTGGTTAATCTGGCTTACGCTTCTGTCTCAGTGTCTGTCTGAGTGCCTGTCTCAGTGCCTGTCTCAGTGCCTGTCTCAGTATGTGTCTCAGAGTGTCTCAGAGTGTCTCAGAGTGTGTCTCAGTGCCTGTCTGAGTGTCTGTCTCAGTGCCTGTCTCAGTGCCTGTCTGAGTGTCTGTCTCAGTATGTGTCTCAGTATGTGTCTCAGTGTGTGTCTCAGAGTGTCTCAGAGTGTGTCTGTTTGTGTGTCTCAGTATGTGTCTCAGAGTCAGAGTGTATCTCTGTGTGTGTCTCAGTATGTGTCTCAGAGTCAGAGTGTGTCTCTGTGGGTGTCTCAGTGTGTGTCTCAGTGTGTCTCAGTGTGTGTCTCAGTGCCACGCTGAAACTCACAGCCCAGCTCGTCGGAGCCGTCCGAGCAATCCTGAAGCGGCAGGCTGCTGCCACCGTCGCAGCGAAACCCAATGGGGATGCACTCCTCGTTTTTGCACTTGAAATCCGTGGGCTGACAGGCTCCTGTGATTGATTTTTTAATAAAAAATTGTTGTTTAATGATTTTGCCATTCCCTTGTCTTCCTCACTGTTTTTGTATTCTTTTTTCCGTTAAAGCCAGCAACTCACGAGCAACTTTCCACTTCAAATAGAATCCTTTAGCTGTGATGCCTTTCGTGTCTGATGTGGTTTTAAACACAATTTTAACTTTATTGCCGCTGGATAGGAACTTCTTGGGTAGGCTGCGGCCGTGGCAAAACAGCTTGTCCTGCAAAACAAGGGAAGATTTTGCTGCTTACCATTGCTTTTTAGCCTTGATTGACAGTGTCAGCTGATGCTAAACTCAGTGTCAGTAGATGCTAAACTCAGTGTCAGTAGATGCTAAACTCAGTGTCAGCAGATGCTAAACTCAGTGTCAGCTGATGCTGAACACAGTGTCAGTAGATGCTAAACTCAGTGTCAGTAGATGCTAAACTCAGTGTCAGTAGATGCTAAACTCAGTGTCAGCTGATGCTAAACTCAGTGTCAGTAGATGCTAAACTCAGTGTCAGTAGATGCTAAACTCAGTGTCAGCTGATGCTAAACTCAGTGTCAGCTGATGCTGAACTCAGTGTCAGTAGATGCTGAACTCAGTGTCAGTAGATGCTAAACTCAGTGTCAGCTGATGCTAAACTCAGTGTCAGTAGATGCTAAACTCAGTGTCAGTAGATGCTAAACTCAGTGTCAGTAGATGCTAAACTCAGTGTCAGTAGATGCTAAACTCAGTGTCAGTAGATGCTAAACTCAGTGTCAGTAGATGCTAAACTCAGTGTCAGCTGATGCTAAACTCAGTGTCAGTAGATGCTAAACTCAGTGTCAGTAGATGCTAAACTCAGTGTCACAAACTCATTATCAATTGTGGGAAACTTCAGCGCTTCCTTCCTACCATGGTGGTGCCGCTGAAGAATTTCAGGTGAGTGTCCTCGCAGGGCGGCGTGTCTCTGGGCATCTCGTAGGCAACGAAAGTGAATTCTAGTCTGGCCTCGGGATTGTCCGGCAGGCTGTCCAGATTCCACTCGCATTTGAGGTTGGGCGGGTACTCGCACTGGGCGTAGGTGCTGTGGGAGATCAGCTCCCCAGAGAGTTTCGATATGACGGGCACGCCGCAAGTGGCTGTGGCTGCAAAAATTAATTTGCTCGTGCATAATTTTTTAAGGTTTCTATGGTCTTCTGTAGCTTTTAAAATAAACTAGGAGTACTCACTTTAGACTTAAACACTTGTAATACTAGATACAAGCACTGATGTACATTAGGCCTCACTTCAAGAGGCAACCTTCACTAATGTGAGTCCTTTATGTACATTAGGTCTCGCTTTAAAAGAGAACGCTCACCAATGAGAATTTCTTAAATGTACATTAGGCCTAAACTCAAGAGGCAACCCTCACTTAACCCTTGAATGTATATTCATTAGGCCCTAACTCAAGAAGCAACCCTCACTTAAGGAGAATCCCTTAAATGTACATTAGGCCCAAACTCCTAGCGCCAAACCTCACTTAAGGAGAATCCCTTAAATGTACATTAGGCCTAAACTCCTAGCGCCAAACCTCACTTAAGGAGAATCCCTTAAATGTACATTAGGCCTAAACTCCTAGCGCCAAACCTCACTTAAGGAGAATCCCTTAAATGTACATTAGGCCTAAACTCCTAGCGCCAACCCTCACTTAAGGAGAATCCCTTAAATGTACATTAGGCCCCACTCCCGAAGAAAACCATCGATAAGGCGAATCCATTGTGTACATTAGGCCTAACCTCAGAAGGAAACCCTCACTGAGGAGAGCTTAAGTAGCTACATTAGACCTAACTAACTCGGAGGAAAACCTCACTATAGTAAATCACAAAAATATCAAAATTCAAACTAATAATCAAAAAAGCAACTCACGCGCTTTGCTTGCTCCCGACAAGTCAGAATTAGCCAAGCACAGCAGAGCGCTAAACGTTCCAATTATCAGAAGAGCCGAATTTTTATTTGGCATTCTAAAAGTCGATCTCACAAATCAATCAGTTCGCGTTTGTTCCAATAAAATTAATTATGATCTTTCTTGATAATTATCAATCACAGAAACAAAACGATGATGTCTTACCAACATGAATTGGGAGGCGATCCTTAATCTAAAACTTAGCTTAGCTACCCTTCGAGGGCAGAACGTTTGGCCATAGACGGTAGAGTTTCCACTGTACACAACGGCTCGCATCTGCAAGGTCTGTCTTTCTAGCCAAATTGGACTATTGGCCATAGACTATAAGTGAGTTTTTATCTGATTGAATTAAAAAACGACAGAAAATACAAGAAAGCTAAAAGCTTAATAAAAGTACAAACCGTGGAAAAATGCTAGCTTGATCGAGGAAGAAAATATAAGCAAATTCCTTACTTTGTTATTAATCAAATATCTCATACCTCAGTATTTTATTAATGTTTTTATTGTTTAAAAAAAACAATCAGAAATAAATAAAGTTTGTCCGATATTAAAATTGAAAATGTAGGCATCGTAAAATCTAAAAAAATCTCCAAAAATATTTTATACCGGCGAGAAGAGATCTGATTTGAAGAAGTCCTTTATTTACCTCCAATCCCTAATACAATCCCATAAATCCCTCTGACAAGCTAAAATTTGAGACGAAACCCAAGAGAAAAATTGGCAATCCCTGGTAGCTCGCCTAGTGGATTCTTACGAAGGATTACCGAAGGACCAATAGAAGCCTTTCAGACAACTAAAAAAATTAATATAAATACATTTTAAACATAATTTATAATCTATCTACCGATATGTTGCGTAAATTACTATTTCGAGTTGGGCTAAATGCAAAATTCTTTTTTTAAATGAAAACAAAAGTACTTATCACTAATAAGAGGTATTAAGAATATCTCTTCTTCTTTTTTCTCCTTCTACAACTATTACTTCTCCTGCAGATCGCGCAGCCGCTGCGCCCCCATCTCAGCTTCGCGCTTCATTTTCTCCTCCAGCATCGCCGCCAAATTGCCCGGCCTGTAGCCGCCGATGCTCAGACCCTGCGCCGCGGGCGGCGCCTTCGGCACATCGCGGTCGGCCTTCGGCGCCGGCCGCTGATCCGCCTGCTTTTGAATCTCGCCGACTCGCCGCCTCTCAGCTTCGGCCTCGCGTTTGGCCTTGCGCGCCAGCTGGGCTTCGGGAGATTCGGCCGGCTTTTTTTGGCGGACTTTCTGAAGAATTTTTGGATGTCGGGGAGAAGTTGGTTAGCGATGAGAAGTAAATGGGGAGGATTCGACACTTTAGGAGCATTGTTGACTAAGAGTAGACAGTACTATTAATATATTAGACAGTTTAGCCTAATGGCTAGGGCGTCTGCCTTATAACCAGAAGGTCGTGGGTTCGAACCCCAACTTCAAGAACAAATTTCGGCCATAGATGAGTTGATGAGTTTATGGAATGGTTTATAAGTAATTGTTAAGTTGGGAGTTTTAGACGAGTGGCTAGGACGCTTGTTTCATGATCGGAAGATCGTGGGTTCGAGTCCCAACTATAAGACACTATTTTTTACCCTTTCTTCAAGGGAAATGGATCCAGCCTGAACTGGAGACTAAAAGACTGAGCCCTCGGATGCGCCGCTAAATCATACAGTAGAGTAGCTATAGTAGCCAAAGTAGCTACAGTAATTAATTTATAGTAGACAGAATAGTCGCTAAAGTACAGAGCAGTTAAGCTAAATATCAGAATAAGAAGAGTAGCTAGCTATAAATCAGAAGCAAAACTCACCCCATCGTCCATCACTTTCTGCGCCGAACGCATCTGCTTCCAACCGGTGGCCGCGGCCTTTCTCCTGTCCATGGTGGCCTCGGCGAGCATCCGGTGCAACTCCTGATCCCGGCTCTCTAGCTTCTTCATGTCCAACAGGCTCTTCATCTCCTTGTTGAGTCCTTTCTTTGATCGGCTCAGATACTTCCCCAGCCCCATGCGGTCGCCCTTGTGTCCGCGCTGGCGCCACTTGTCCTCGGCTCTGTGCCGGATGCGAACCAGCAGCTCTACCGTGTCCTGGCCAGCTGAGAACAGCATCAGAAAGAGCAGGCCGCTGAGCAGGGCGCAGGAGATGCCGAGGATCTGCATTGACAAACGAACAGGTGACATTTCTGTTTTCTTGTAGATCAGTGCTACGATATGTTGCGTAAATAACTATCGGGTTATTGATCGAGAGGATTAGAGAGGGACAGACGGTATAGCGGAAACGAGAAGAAAGGGGAGAAATAGAAAGACGGGAGAAGAAATAGAAAGAGAGGGAGAGAAATAGGAATAGAGAGGGAGAAATGGGAAGAGAGGGGAGAAACGGGAAGAGAGGGGAGAAATAAGAAGAGAGGGATAGAAATGGGAAGAGAGGGGGAGAAATGGGAAGAGAGAGGAGAAACGGGAAGAGAGGGGGAGAAATGGGAAGAGAGGGGGAGAAATGGGAAGAGAGGGGGAGAAATGGGAAGAGAGGGGGAGAGAGAAATGAGAAGAGAAGAGGAGAAATGGAAAGAGAGGGGGGAAATTTGAAGAGAGAGGGGGAATTGGGAAGAGGTGGGGAGAATTTAAATGAGGGAAAAACGGTAAGACTGGAGGATAAATAAAAGATAGGGGAAGAAATAGAAACAAAGGAAAAGAAATAGTAATAGGCGGTAGAAACGGAAAGAAAGGAGGCGAAACCGAAGGAAAGCCAGAAATGAATGAGGAAACGAAAAGCTCCGCTCCTTCAACAAGCAGACAGAAGCCAAACGCAGCCAAACCCAAACGAAGTAGCCGTATCCCAGCAGCCCGTCGTCTCCTGCCAGTTCCTTCACCGCCTGGCTGCAGCTGAGCTTCCTGGCCTTAGCCGCTGTGCAGTTACCGCTGATGAGGCCGCAGCAGCTGCTGGGCAGGTTTGGGAGGCCCCACTTCTCGAAATCGGCGATTCCGTGTTGGAGACCGCAGCAGGCGTTGTGCAGGTGGATCTGGCTGATGTACCGCTCCTCACCAGTGAGCACGTAGGCGCGAAAGTAGCGCCTCTGTTCCACTTCCATTGCCTGTCATTGCCGTTGCCATGGTTGCTAACTTCGGGGCGCTTTGTTAATATGACATGACTATCAATCAAACCTGATGCGCCTGCTGTCAACTCGATAGCTCTGCTAATTCTAATGCGATCTTGACACGCGTGTCAATCAATCATGATATCCCTGTCAATCAATCAAGATATAGCTGTCAATCAATCCCGAAATGTGTGTCAATCAATCTTGATATCCTTGTCAATCAATCCCGACATGCCCGTCAATCAATCATGATATCCCTGATCAATCAATCATGATATCCCTGTCAATCAATCATGATATCCTTGTCAATCAATCATGATATCCCCGTCAATATCAATCATGATATCCCCGTCAATATCAATCATGATATCCCCGTCAATCAATCATGATATCCCCGTCAATATCAATCATGATATCCCCGTCAATCAATCATGATATCCCCGTCAATATCAATCATGATATCCCTGATCAATCAATCATGATATCCCTGTCAATCAATCATGATATCCTTGTCAATCAACCATGATATCCCTGTCAATCAATCATGATATCCTTGTCAATCAATCATGATATCCCCGTCAATATCAATCATGATATCCCCGTCAATCAATCATGATATCCCCGTCAATATCAATCATGATATCCCTGATCAATCAATCATGATATCCCTGATCAATCAATCATGATATCCTTGTCAATCAATCATGATATCCCTGTCAATCAATCTTGATATCCCTGTCAATCAATCATGATACCCCTATCAATCAATTATGATATCCCTGCAAATCAATCCCGATACGCCTGTCCATCAATCATGATATCCCTGTCAATCAATCATGATACCCCTGTCAATCAATCAATCCCGATACCTTTGTTATCTTCGCAATCTTCGGCTTGAGGGCAGCCAGCAGCAGCACCAGGCAGGCGACGGCAGCCAGTCCGGACAGTCCCGCCGCCGTTGCCGAGTGAACTCGCCTGCGTCCGGAGGCGGCGCACACAGCCAAAGTGCCAATGTTGGCGATGACGTAACCAGTAGCGCCGAGCACGCGAAAGATCCAATTTAAATTCTTTTCCGACAATTCTGCCGTGGCTTTCAACAAATTCGCTTTCCGCTGCACCTCAAGGTCAAGGAAGTTGAGCAGGCCGGCAGATCCGGCTAGGAACATCACGGCGCCGAGGCTAAGCAGCAGCACGGCGGCCAGCAAGATGGATCCTCGCAGCACCGGCTGGTTGGCACAGCGAGGCTCGTCTTGCTCGGCTTCTTGGTCCTGGTTGCCGTCTTCTTGGTGCAGTTGCAGATCCATTGTGCGACGATTATTGAGTTTAAAAGGTCAACCTTTATTCGGAGCTTATTTAGCTGCTTGATTTCTGCTTTTAGTGACGCCTGTTACCATAGACACCTTGCGTAGTTTGATGATGGATGCTGTGTTAATTCTATGGGTAGCTACCAATGCGAAAGTTTCCGCTCAATGCCTCACGAGGCAGCTTGATGAGGCTTATTGAGGTCACTTGATGAGGTTGATTGAGGTAGCTTGATGAGGCTGATTGAGGTCGCTTGATGAGGCTGATTGAGGTAGCTTAAAGAGGCTGATTGAGGTAGCTTGATGAGGTTGATTGAGGTAGCTTGATGAGGCTGATTAAGGTAGCTTGATGAGGCTGATTGAGACAGCTTGATGAGGCTGATTGAGACCGATTGATGAGGCTGATTGAGACAGATTGATGAGGCTGATGGAGACAGATTGATGAGGCTGATTGAGACAGATTGATGAGGCTGATTGAGGTCACTTGATGAGGTTGATTGAGGTAGCTTGATGAGGCTGATTGAGGTAGCTTGATGAGGCTGATTGAGGTCGCTTGATGAGGCTGATTGAGGTAGCTTAAAGAGGCTGATTGAGGTAGCTTGATGAGGTTGATTGAGGTAGCTTGATGAGGCTGATTGAGGCAGCTTGATGAGGCTGATTGAGACAGCTTGATGAGGCTGATTGAGACAGATTGATGAGGCTGATTGAGACAGATTGATGAGGCTGATTGAGACAGATTGATGAGGCTGATTGAGGTAGCTTGATGAGGCTGATTGAGACAGCTTTATGAGGCTGATTGAGGCAGCTTGATGAGGCTGATTGAGGAAGCTTGATGAGGCTGATTGAAGTAGCTTGATGAGGCTAATTGGGGAAGCTTGATGAGGCTGATTGAGGCAGCTTGATGAGGCTGATTGAGGCAGCTTGATGAGGCTGATTGAGGCAGCTTGATGAGGCTTATTGAGGCAGCTTGATGAGGCTGATTGAGACAGATTGATGAGGCTAATTGGGGAAGCTTGATGAGGCTGATTGAGGCAGCTTGATGAGGCTGATTGAGGCAGCTTGATGAGGCTGATTGAGGAAGCTTGATGAGGCTTATTGAGGCAGCTTGATGAGGCTGATTGAGGAAGCTTGATGAGGCTGATTGAAGTAGCTTGATGAGGCTGATTGAGGAAGCTTGATGAGGCTGATTGAGGCAGCTTAATGAGGCTGATTGAGGAAGCTTGATGAGGCTGATTGAGGCAGCTTGATGAGGCTGATTGAGGAAGCTTGATGAGGCTGATTGAGGAAGCTTGATGAGGCTGATTGAGGCAGCTTAATGAGGCTGATTGAGGCAGCTTTATGAGGCTGATTGAGGCAGCTTGATGAGGCTGATTGAGGAAGCTTGATGAGGCTGATTGAGGAAGCTTGATGAGGCTGATTGAGGCAGCTTAATGAGGCTGATTGAGGAAGCTTGATGAGGCTGATTGAGGCAGCTTGATGAGGCTGATTGAGGAAGCTTGATGAGGCTGATTGAGGAAGCTTGATGAGGCTGATTGAGGCAGCTTAATGAGGCTGATTGAGGCAGCTTTATGAGGCTGATTGAGGCAGCTTGATGAGGCTGATTGAGGAAGCTTGATGAGGCTGATTGAGGAAGCTTGATGAGGCTGATTGAGGCAGCTTAATGAGGCTGATTGAGGAAGCTTGATGAGGCTGATTGAGGCAGCTTGATGAGGCTGATTGAGGAAGCTTGATGAGGCTGATTGAGGAAGCTTGATGAGGCTGATTGAGGCAGCTTAATGAGGCTGATTGAGGCAGCTTTATGAGGCTGATTGAGGCAGCTTGATGAGGCTGATTGAGGAAGCTTGATGAGGCTGATTGAGGAAGCTTGATGAGGCTGATTGAGGCAGCTTAATGAGGCTGATTGAGGAAGCTTGATGAGGCTGATTGAGGCAGCTTAATGAGGCTGTTTGAGGTAGCTTGTTGATGCTGATTAAGACAGCTCCATGAGGCCTATTCAAGGTTAAGCAAAATTAAAGTTAAAGACGATTTTCAAGGATTACGTCTCATTGTGTGGCAGATTTATTCGCTATGTGTGAAAAGAAACTGTAAAATCATAAACTGTTTGGATTAATGCGAAATAATCAATATTATTTCATAAATTATATTCAGATTGAAGGATGGAACATATTTAGTGAGTTAAAGAGACAGGAAGACTAATAGAAGAAATCCAGAAATGGGAAGCTGACACTGATGAGCAGCAACATTCGTGCAAGGGTTCGAGGTGCCCAGAAATCACAGATTCGTGCTGTTGCTAATCTTCCTCTTCAAGACGCCATTGGCCTTGGCCGATTTACTCGGCTTGGCCGAAGCTTTCGCACCGGTCTTGGAGCCGGCCAATGGTTCCGTTGTCATGGCAACGGAGATGTGCGGCCAGCTCCCGGTTCTAGACAGCTGGCCGGAGCCAACGCTAGCAGCAGCAGACGTTGACGGAGGCTCCAAGCTTCCCGCTGAACTGACTGACGACATGGAGTTCAATGACGTCATTGACGAGTGCTGACGCTGCTGACTGAGCTGGCGACCCGGCTGGTGCTGGCGGAGCTGCACTGCGGAGGTCGGCCGCTCGCCCGTCGAGTGTTTCGCTCGACGAAGCAGCGCACCGCCCGCCAGCTCGGCGGCTTGGAGCCAGTCGGCGCCACGGCCCTGCAGCCGTTTGAACAGCGCCCGGCGCAGCTGGCGCTCGGTCTGCTCAACGCTGCCGAATTTGTCGTGCGCGTGGACTCCGCTGAAGTCGAACGAGCGAAGAAACTCGGCGAGCTATTGGGGGGGGGGGGGGGGGGGAAATCAATCATGTTTAGTTTGGGGGAGTTTCTAACTCAACAGGAAGGTCTGAGTTCGAGCCCTAGCTCTAGAAAACAATTAGTGCCCAATTAAGCAAGGCACTTAATCCCGCATTGCTTCAGTCCACCGAAGATGGGGTACCAGTTTGAGCTAGGTAAATTTAGAGTGGGTGTTGCGGCCAAGGACACCTTTAAGTAGAAGGACGGGACACTTCGTTTCTTGGAAAGTTTTTGGAGTTTAATTTTCGCGAAAAAAATTCACTACGGAGATAGGAAATTTGCAGTTTTTCGACAAAAAATTTAAGATTGCGCTCGATTGGAAGCAGATGAAAATCTCATATTTTGATAAGTGGTTCCTGCCTTCCTACTCTATCGAACTATGTACGTCTTAATTTGTGATAAATTGATCTACCTATTGTCTAATTGATATTAAATTCACTTTCGTAAAGAAACTACTAATTGACAAATAGCCAAGCCAGAGAGAATGGGACATTGACATGTGACTGGACCAGCAAAGTTATCCAAAATACTGATTGATAGAAATGTTCTTTGAATAAAACAGACTTGATTAGAAGAGGATCAGAACCTGTGCAGCTGCAAAAATACCATTTAATTAAAATTAGAATTTTCGACAAATGTTTTACAAAGGGAGATAATTTAAAGATAAATATTTCAACAATAAGGACACACATATAACCATAGAGTAAGAAGGCAGGAAGCACATATCAAAAGATAAGATAATTTTATGTCGAAAAACTGCAAATTTCTTATCTCCGTGGTGTATTTTTTTGCGAAAATTGGACTAAAAAAACTTTCCAAGAAACGAAGTGTCCCATCCTTCTACTTAAGGTGTCCTTGGTTGCGGCGCCCCAGCCCGTCAGGACTGAGCAGCTGTACACAGCCCTGTGCGCCTGTGCGGTGGGCTGTACATCTTGGTCAAAATAGTTGAGTTCTAAGTGAGCTTCAAAATGAGCTAAGAATAGAAAAATTAATAACAACTTAATTAAATAAAAAATGCTAAACTCCATTCGGCGTACTTTCAGTAGCACAATCGGTACCTGAGCCTCCTCGGCCTCGCCGCTGTCAGTCAGGCCGCTGGGAAAGATGCTGTCCTCGGCGCCGCCGATTTTCACCGACGCTTTCAAATTTGAGTTGAGGATGTCGGACATGGGAATGTCCTCCTTGTCCTTGCCCATCGGGTTCAGCAGGCACATTCCGATCTTGAACCAGCCTGAGTTCGGGAAAAATGTTCAAAATATGCTGCCTTTGGGGAAGTATTTCTAATTTCGCTTTTCATTCAGCTTACCCAAATAGAAAATGAATTCCAAGCTGCCAATCACTGGTAGATAAGACAGCAGACTCAAGCCCAGATTCCTTGGCCCGGTGCTGTTTCTAGGGGGATACGCCTCCAGCAGGATGTCCGAGTCAATCAGCTGAGTTGAGATCAGAGTGGATCCGAGGAACAAGTACACAGCCGCCACGGCCACTTGGGTGTACACCAGCGGGATGTTGAACTCCGAGTACATCCACACTGTGCCCAGGTCGGCACGGAAATTGTTGATAAAATTCACCAGGAAAGTGAACTGGTATTCGTCCGCGATGCAGCCTTGGATTGGGGATTTGAGTGATTGATGTGAGTTTACCTAGATTGATATGAGTTTATCTAGATTGATATGAGTTTATCTAGATTGATATGAGTTTATCTAGATTGATATGAGTTTACCTAGATTGACATGAGTTTACCTAGATTGATATGAGTTTACCTAGATTGACATGAGTTTACCTAGATTGATATGAGTTTATCTAGATTGATATGAGTTTACCTAGATTGATATGAGCTTACCTAGATTGATATGAGTTTACCCAGATTGATGTGAGCTTACCCAGATTGATGTGAGCTTACCCAGATTGATATGAGTTTACCCAGATTGATATGAGTTTACCCAGATTAATATGAGCTTACCCAGATTGATATGAGTTTACCCAGATTGATGTGAGCTTACCCAGATTGATGTGAGCTTACCCAGATTGATATGAGTTTACCCAGATTGATATGAGTTTACCCAGATTAATATGAGTTTACCTAGATTGACATGAGGTTACCTAGATTGACATGAGTTTACCTAGATTGATGTGAGTTGACCTAGATTGATATGAGTTTACCCAGATTGATATGAGTGTATCTAGATTGATATGAGTTTATCTAGATTGATATGAATTTATCTAGATTGATATGAGTTTATCTAGATTGATATGAGTTTATCTAGATTGACATGAGTTTACCCAGATTAAAGTGAGTTTACCCAGATTAAAGTGAGTTTACCCAGATTAATGTGAGTTTACCCAGATTGATATGAGTTTAACCAGATTGATATGAGTTTACCCAGATTGATATGAGTTGACCTAGATTGATATGAGTTTACCCAGATTAATATGAGTTTACCTAGATTAATATGAGTTTACCTAGATTGACATGAGTTTACCTAGATTGATGTGAGTTTACCTAGATTGACATGAGTTTACCTACACTGATATGAGTCCGAGTTTTCCATTACTTCCTTGTCTTCACCCAGTATCAAGTCCGCCACAACTCACCAATATTCCTAGCCCTCCGAATGAGTCTGGTGGCCCACATCAGCGGCAGCCAGTACTCAGGCTGATAAGAGTGATCAGTTTCGCTTGACAATTCTGCCGATTTGGCAAACGCCTCCACCTCCTTGTCCGTGACCAGCTGGCCAAAGTACTTCTGCACTTTTGTATCGGCATTTATCAGTTGCAACCGGCGTTGCCAGGTCAGCTGAAACTTTTTCCCCTTCGGCTTCCAATAGCCGAATCGCTCTTTGATGTGCAGCGACACGCCTGCCATCATGAGTATCCAGGCCAGGTTCAGGTACCTCAGCACAGTGATTCGCAGTTTTCTGGCCAGATCGCTTTTGCTAGCTTTGGCCGTGTCCAAGATGGCTTGGCAGTGGAACGAGGAAGAGTGAAGCCATGGGATTGCGCTGCAGACGGACCACCAGCTGAGGAGAAGAATTTTACTGGATTTTTATTTCTAAGAAATAAGGATATATTAGGTCTGGAAACTAGTTGTGGGTTTGACCCAACTGACCTACGATGCTTAAATAAGCTTGATCCACCTGATCTTCGAAGTTTATTGTACTTGAAGCTTGACCCACCTGACCTACAATCCTTAACCAAGCTTGACCCAACTGACCTACAATCCTTAACCAAGCTTGACCCAACTGACCTACAATCCTTAACTAAGCTTGACCCACCTGACCTACAATCCTTAACTAAGCTTGACCCACCTGACCTACAATCCTTAACTAAGCTTAACCCACCTGACCTACAATCCTTAACTAAGCTTGACCCACCTGACCTACAATCCTTAACTAAGCTTGACCCACCTGACCTACAATCCTTAACTAAGCTTAACCCACCTGACCTACAATCCTTAACTAAGCTTGACCCACCTGACCTACAATCCTTAACTAAGCTTGACCCACCTGACCTACAATCCTTAACTAAGCTTGACCCACCTGACCTACAATCTGACCCATAAAGGATGCCCAACCAAAGCTGGAACCATTCGACCTAATAATTGATCCTCACCGACCAAAAACCGTGGACACAAAAAATCCCAACATAAAAGACAGCGGCACAGAAGTTCGAATTGCTTTTAACCAAGCCACCGCAACTTCAAATGTGGCCTTGAGCTCCGGATTGCTGTACAGCAGGTTCAAGTACAGGAATGCCAGTCCAATGTACATCAGTGCGAACACCAGAAACTCGATCCACAATAGTTGCCATACGCTGCCAGCCCAGCGGAACAAGAGTCGAACAAAGAACAGCCGATCGCCGGTGTAGATTTCCGATGCGTAACTCACAGCCATGGCGGTCCTGTTATTTCTTGGAAACTGATTCTTAGAACGCTAGGCTGACACAAAAAAATCGAAAACAACGAAAAAATAAATTCTTAGATCTTTTTTTCCTGTCTAGCGTGTTTTTTGTGCGCTAAAACGTTCGTACGGAATAAAAATAGGGTTTTTTCCGAACTTAAAATTGTAGACGAAAGTTTGAGCGAGTCTTTGGAGATAAAGAACATCGAGTCAGGTAATTTGGCTTTGCTATTTCCTTATCGCCAGGTGCTGGCTCCCCATGGCTTACAGTTCTTCTGCTGCTTAGTGCGAGGTTTTTTAGAAAGTCGAATTTTATAAGAGAAAAAACTGAAGTCTGTGTTTTTTACTGCCGACTGGCTGGCTGAAGAAAGAACCTTGGAGATAAGAGATTGAATGACAATGCTGGTAAACATGCGCGTTCTGTACGTGTGAAATTCAAACAGACGTGAAGGCATGGTATGATTTTTTTTCAATTTTAATCTGCAGCTAATTGTTGACAGACTTTGACGGGTAAAAAAATTGACTTGGAGTAGGACTTCTTTGGTGCTGCTCGTACTGCCAATTAAGTGACCTTGAAGCCGCTCAAATATTTCTTGTCGTATTTGAAAATAATATTTACGATAATTGAGGATAACTCGACATCTTGGAGCCATTTATAGAAATAATTGGGCCATTTCTAGATGTATTGGCGCCTTTTTTCAGAGATATTGGTGCCGTTTCCAGATGTATCAGTGCCATTTCTAGATATATCGGCGCCATTTCTAGATATATTTGCGCCATTTCTAGATATATTTGCGCCATTTCTAGATATATTTTCAGCATTCCCAGATATGTTGGCGCCATTTCTAGATATGTTGGCGCCATTTCTCGATATATATCGGCGCCATTTCTAGATATATTGGCGCCATTTCTAGATATATTGGCGCCATTTCTAGATATATTGGCGCCATCTCTAGAGATATCTTGGTGCCATTTCTATATATATGAGCGCCATTTATAGATATCTTGGTGCCATTTCTATACATATGAGCGCCATTTCTAGATATCTTGGTGCCATTTCTATATATATGAGCGCCATTTCTAGATATCTTGGTGCCATTTCTATATATATGAGCGCCATTTCTAGATATATTAGGGCCCTTTCTAGATATATTGGCACCATATCTAAATATATTGGCGCCATTTCAAGATATATTGGCGCCATTTCTAGATATATTAGGGCCCTTTCTAGATATATTGGCACCATATCTAAATATATTGGCGCCATTTCAAGATATATTGGCGCCATTTCTAGATATATTGGCGCCATTTATGGATATCTTGGTGCCATTTCTATATATATGAGCGCCATTTATAGATATCTTGGTGCCATTTCTATACATATGAGCGCCATTTCTAGATATCTTGGTGCCATTTCTATATATATGAGCGCCATTTCTAGATATCTTGGTGCCATTTCTATATATATGAGCGCCATTTCTAGATATATTAGGGCCCTTTCTAGATATATTGGCACCATATCTAAATATATTGGCGCCATTTCAAGATATATTGGCGCCATTTCTAGATATATTGGCGCCATTTATGGATATCTTGGTGCCATTTCTATATATATGAGCGCCATTTATAGATACCTTGGTGCCATTTCTATACATATGAGCGCCATTTCTAGATATCTTGGTGCCATTTCTATATATATGAGCGCCATTTCTAGATATCTTGGTGCCATTTCTATATATATGAGCGCCATTTCTAGATATATTAGGGCCCTTTCTAGATATATTGGCACCATATCTAAATATATTGGCGCCATTTCAAGATATATTGGCGCCATTTCTAGATATATTGGCGCCATTTATGGATATCTTGGTGCCATTTCTATATATATGAGCGTTATTTATGGATATCTTGGTGCCATTTATATATATATGAGCGCCATTTGTAGATATATTTTTACCATTTTTTATATTATAATGCCATTTCCAGGTTGTCAAGTTTAATACATCTGGTCCCTTAAAAAACATTCACGATTTAATTGAATTCTAGAAACATTTCATTCAGAATAATTCGTTACTATATTAGTCATAAAAAACAAAATAGAACTATCAGAGCTTAATTAACAGCAGGAAAAGTAAAACAAACTACGTGTCCCAGCAGGTTTTTCTCCGAAAAAAATAGCTTAACAGTCAGCAACTGCCACGTCTGCTAGCAAAAAAAATTGTTTATTAATAACTAAATTAATCCCCAACTAGCGCTGCAGCGCATGGGAGAATAATCCCAAGCTTTGCAGACTAAATACCGAAGTAGATCTCGGGAGACAGGCTGCAGCAGGTTCAGTGACGGCTGACGTGGCAGAGTTGCCAGCTGTTGCATCCCCAGATCGGGAAGACAATGCACTGCCTACGTGGCACCCTCACTGATTGGAGCATAAATAACGGGCAGACACCGCAACAGGGCTTTCCCCCAGCAACCAAGTTCCCAACTTGAATTATTATCGATACTGTCATCCTGATTCAAGCAGTCCAGCATCACAATGACACCGAAGCTCAAGGAGGTCCTTCTAGCCCTGCTGGTCATCGCTGGCGCCTCAGTCTGCCAGGCAGCAATTGACGACTCTGAGCAGACCAAACCGAAGTACACCGTCACCGAGGAGGTCTGGTTCGAAGTCGAGATCAAGGATCTGGACGGACCTGGCGACGATTTCACCGGCCGGTTCACCGTCGGCGTATTCGGCGAAGACGCACCGGCCACGTCGATGAACTTCGTGTCCCTGGCCCGGGGTTGGAAGTCGGCCAAAGGCGACCTGCTGCACTACAAGAACACGCCGGTGCACCGGATTGTGCCCGACTTTGTCGTTCAAATGGGCGACGTTATTCGCAAGGACGGCACCGGCGGCGCCAGCATCTTCGGCAAGGCGTTCAACGACGAGCCGTTTATTCTGTCGCATCGCAGTGCCGGCTGGGTCGCCATGGCCAACCACGGCCCCGACACCAACGGCTCCCAGTTCTACATCACCCTGACCAAGGCCCGCTGGCTGGACAGACATCACGTGGTCTTCGGCAAAGTCGTCCGCGGCTTCGACGTTGTCAACACCATGGGCGAGGTGCCGACCATCCCGGAGAACGCGCAGCCGAAGAAACGGATCCGCATCATCGACTGCGGCGTGGTCGGGCTGAAGAAGCCGTACACGCTGAGCAAGGCGGATTTGGATTCCACCACGGATTTGGTCAAGTCTGAGCTCTGATGCGACTGAAGTGAAACAAATGATTGACAGTTTCATTTATTATCTTTAGTATGATTACTGAGCTGACACTATAGCTGATATATATTGTAGACTTTAATACTAATAAACGATAATTTAATAAACGCTGTTCACACATACTACTTATAATTAATAGTCATTAATCACATTGAAATTATATTTTGCAAATTTAAATTTCATTTAAAAACAATGAAAATATTGTGGCGATAAGATACCCATAAAATGTAGTATAATTACAGTGTAGATTGGATCAGGAACAGGATCCCACTGCAGTCTCCATGGGGGGGGGGGGGGGGCTCTAGCGCGTCTGCCTTGTGTGCCACTGGTCCAGGTTCGACCCCGCGTTGTAGGTTGTCTATTTTCCCAAGCGCGGTTTCGTGTGCAGGGTCACATTTATTTGGGGCCTTGTGCACGAATTGGTTGGGCTATGGACCAGTTGCGCAATTTACGCCCATGAGGGCAACCTCCCCCCCAAGGAATAGAGAGTGTACATTCCTGGAACCGCCGCTTGTACGCCCTGAGTGCGTGACTGGGTGCCGGCCTGTGAGTGTCTATGCCTGCATACCGTATTTAGTGTGACTGAACGCGCTTCAGGAGTCAGCGCAATGGACAGTCATGCCCAGTCGCTGGTTGTGGGACGATGTCACTTTAAGCGTCAAAGTGCCTGCAGCCCTCTTGCATATTTAGCTTATAGTTTAGCAGTCTCCGTGGAGTCAGGGACATGTTTGTTCTATTTGCAGTTTTCAGGTGTCAGGCAAAAGTGATTTGACTATTCAACCCTCTTAATAAGGCCTTTAAAAGCATAAAAGCAGAGAAGAATTTGTTTATTGTTGATTAAAGCACCTTAAAATAAGTTTTTATGCATCAAAGATGTCGTCATTGGTGCCAACCATTAATCAAATTTTATTTATTTACAAGCGGTCCTAAAAATAAGCCATTTAAACCTCATAAATAGCAATAGGGGCATCTGGCAAGAAAAAAATTAATCCAGCATTGTCTTTCAGTTTAAAAAAAAAAATTGAGATTTCTTTGCTGTATGTAAAAATATATATTGAGGAGATTAAAATTGGCAGATGCAACTGGAATGTTCGCGATTTGCTACTGATTTCGCGGGGAGTAGTTAGTAGCAAGGTTCGAATATCCAACTACTGTAATATTCACATTTTGCTTGAGCCGATAATGATCAAACTTAAAAGTGCAAAGTAATACTACTAAAAAAACTGAAAGGCTCTCTCTCTTTCCTGTTTTTTGCAAAAATTATATTAAGAAAGTTAACCAATTTTATAGTCTTCTAATAATAGGACGATATGTAGCGATATTATTCATTTTAAAGTGATTTTTTACCATGTTATTAACTATTAGATCTTTCAGTCTGCCATTCAGTTTGACTATCAGTCTGACCTTCAGTTTGACCTTCAGTCTGACCTTCAGTCTGACCTTCAGTCTGACCTTCAGTCTGACCTTCAGTCTGACCTTCAGTCTGACCTTCAGTCTGACCTTCAGTCTGACCTTCAGTTTGACCTTCAGTTTGACCTTCAGTCTGACCTTCAGTCTGACCTTCAGTCTGACCTTCAGTCTGACCTTCAGTCTGACCTTCAGTTTGACCTTCAGTTTGACCTTCAGTCTGACCTTCAGTCTGACCTTCAGTCTGACCTTCAGTCTGACCTTCAGTCTGACCTTCAGTTTAATCTGCTACACGGTCGATACTACAATAATCTGTTTTTCCCTCCTAATTCGTTAATAAATTTAGCCACGCCAACGCTAAACATACTACTAACAGCGGTCACAATTTCTCATCCAAACTGCCCCTGTCAAACACCACCTGCGTTGCCTGAAGCTCTTCCTCTTTCAGATCGTCGTTGCTGTGGTTCCTTTTGCCAGCCAGGCCAGCTAATCCAGCCCGAAGCTTCTTGGCTCTGGCAGCCGCCGCTTGCAGCTGCCGACCGCCAATGCCGCCCAGTGACGACACAGCCGACTGAACAGTGTCGCTGTCTGATCCCACTGTCAGCTGATTCTGACTGCCCAGCTCCTTGCGCTTCTTGTTTTTGACACGAACCGAACCGGTCTCCGACGAGGCTCCCGAAATCGGAGTCGACAGCGACAAAACTGACTGGGCGCCACCTGTGGCGCTACCCGGCCTGCTGCCGGCGGCGCGTTTTGTGTTGCCATGACGACCGTGCCTTTGCTTTTCGCGCTCCTGCAAACGTTTCAACATCTGGCGGCTCAGCTGACGCTCGGTCTGCTCAGCGCTGGTGAATTTATCGTGCGCGTGCACGTTGGAGAAGTCGAAGCAGGAAAGAAATTCGGCCACCTGCGGACGGGTCGGGCGCCTTGGGGTTGATGCTCAGCCGTGCTTATTTTCCCGTTGCTAAGTGCCTAGATACCCCTATTATCGGTTGCTACCCCCTTAGACACCCCTAAAAACCGTTGCTACCCGCTTAGATAGCCCTAACAACCGTTGCTACCCCCTTTGATACCCCCAACAACCGTTGCTATCCCCTTAGATACCCCCAACAACCGTTGCTATCCCCTTAGATACCCCCAACAACCGTTGCTACCCCCCTTAGATAACCCCAACAACCGTTGCTACCCACTTAGACACCCCTAACAACCGTTGCTACCACCTTAGACACCCCTAACAACCGTTGCTACCACCTTAGATACCCCTAACAACCGTTGCTACCCCCTTAGACACCCCTAACAACCGTTGCTACCACCTTAGACAGCCCTAACAACAGTTACTACCACCTTAGATACCCTAATATGCGTTGCTACTATGTAAGATACCTGAAATCTGTCACTAATTCCTTAGCTAAGTGCTAGTAATATGCATTAGTAACTCCCCTTCCTAGACCCCTAGCAACTACACGTCTCATTATCTTCACCTGAGCTTCTCCAGCCTCTCCAGTATCCGCCAATCCCCGCGGAAAGATGCTGTCCTCCGCGCCGCCCATCTTGATGGCCGCCTTCAGATTGGAGTTAAGAATGTCGGACATGGGTATGTCGGCTTTGTCCTTGCCCATCGGGTTCATGAGGCTCATTCCGATCTTGAACCAGCCTGAGTACGAGCGTAGGTTATTTTTTGCTGATTTTATAATACTATGTTTTCAGATAAACAGACAGCGAAAGACAGACAGACAGACAGACAGACAGACAGACAGGCAGACAGACAGACAGACAGACAGACAGACAGACAGACAGACAGACAGACAGACAGACACACAGACAGACAGACACACAGACAGACAGACACACAGACAGACAGACAGACACACAGACAGACAGACAGACAGACAGAAAAACAGACAGACAGACGGACGGACAGACAGACAGACAGACAGACAGACAGACACACAGACAGACAGACAGACAGACAGACAGGCTCACCAAGATAGAAGATGAACTCCAGGCCGCCGAGCACAGGTATGTAGGCCAGCACCTGTTGCCCTGTATTGCGCTGGTAAGTGCCATTCACGCTGCGAGTGGCGGTGCTGCTCTGCAGTATGTCGGAGTCCATCAGCTGAGTTGAGACAATCGTTGACACCAGGTAGAGATAGACGGCTGTGACGGCCACCTGGGTGTACACCAGCGGGATGTTGAATTCGGAGTACATCCAAATTGTGGCCAAATCGTTGCGAAACTTTTCCACAATGTCCATCAGCCAGAGGCATTGGCGCTCGTCTTCGATGCAATCTGAAATTACGTTTTGACGTGGGATGGGGATCATTCAAGTTCGAGTTTATGGGGATCATTCAAGTTCGAGTTGTTGGGGATCATTTAAGTTCGAGTTGATGGGGATCATTCAAGTTCGAGTCGATGGGGATCATTCAAGTTCGAGTTGTTTGGGATAATTCAAGTTCGAGTTGATGGGGATCATTCAAGTTCGAGTTGTTGAGGATCATTCAGCTTGGAGTGATGCATAGGTATCATGGAAGTCCCATTTTAGGATAATAAAATTTCGATTTCAAGCAGTGCGATATCTCACAGCAACACCGAGGTAACTCACTGAGATTGCGAGCCCTCCGAATAAGCCTTGTCGCCCACACCAGCGGCAGCCAGTACTCGGGGTCATACGTATGCTTATTGTCGTTAGACAGTTGAGCCGAACGACCAAATGCGGCCATCTCGTTCTCGGTGACCAGCTGGCCAAAGTACTTCTGCACTTTACAATCCGAGTTCACCATATTTAACCGGCGCTTCCAAGTTAACTTATATTTTTTAGTTTTACTTCGTTTTAATTGTAGATAGCCGAATCGCTCTTTGATGTGCAGCGACACGCCTGCCATCATGAGTATCCAGGCGAGGTTCAGGTACCTCAGCACAGTGATTCGGAGTTTACGAGCTAGATCGCTACGATTCGATTTCGGACTGTCCAAAAGTGCTTGGCAATAGAATGAGGCGGTCTGTAGCCACGGAATGGACATGCAGACGGACCACCAGCTGCGGGTGGCCATGGAGGGCAGTTGGCTTACTGGGTTCGCTTTTTTGTGAATGTGAACTTTAACTTTTGAAGAATTACACTTTTATGACATACGTGTTAGAGCCTTTCACTCTTAGTTTTCTTTGACTAAGAGTCTTAGTCAGCCCAAAAGTGCTTTCCTGCCTTTATAAAGGTAAACTAATAGTTTCCCGATCTCATGTTCAAATATCCTTTTATTAAAATGTTATTATGACCGATACCTCTTATCCACATGCTATTATGACCGAAACCTTTTATTCACTTGCTATTATAAGTAAAACCTCACAAACACTTGCTATGATTACCAAAGCCTCTTATTCACTTGTTATTATGACCGAAACCGCTTATTCACTTGTTATTATGACCGAAACCGCTTATTCACTTGTTATTATGACCGAAACCGCTTATTCACTTGTTATTATGACTGAAATCAGTTATTCACTTGTTATTATGACCGAAACCGCTTATTCACTTGTTATTATGACTGAAATCAGTTATTCACTTGTTATTATGACCGAAACCGCTTATTCACTTGTTATTATGACCGAAACCGCTTATTCACTTGTTATTATGACCGAAACCGCTTATTCACGTGTTATTATGACCGAAACCTCTTATTCACGTGTTATTATGACCGAAACCGCTGATTCACGTGTTATTATGACTGAAATCAGTTATTCACTTGTTATTATGACCAAAACCGCTTATTCACGTGTTATTATGACCGAAACCTCTTATTCACTTGTTATTATGACTGAAACCTCTTATTCACTTGTTATTATGACCGAAGCCTCTTATTCACTTGTAATTATGACAGAAATCTCTCATTCACTTGTTATTATGACCGAAACCGCTTATTCACGTGTTATTATGACCAAAACCGCTTATTCACGTGTTATTATGACCGAAACCGCTTATTCACGTGTTATTATGACCAAAACCGCTTATTCACGTGTTATTATGACCGAAACCGCTTATTCACGTGTTACTATGACCGAAACCGCTTATTCACGTGTTATTATGACCGAAACCGCTTATTCACTTGTTATTATGACCGAAACCGCTTATTCACGTGTTATTATGACTGAAATCAGTTATTCACTTGTTATTATGACCAAAACCGCTTATTCACGTGTTATTATGACCGAAACCTCTTATTCACTTGTTATTATGACTGAAACCTCTTATTCACTTGTTATTATGACCGAAGCCTCTTATTCACTTGTAATTATGACCGAAATCTCTCATTCACTTGTTATTATGACCGAAACCGCTTATTCACGTGTTATTATGACCAAAACCGCTTATTCACGTGTTATTATGACCGAAACCGCTTATTCACGTGTTACTATGACCGAAACCGCTTATTCACGTGTTATTATGACCGAAGCCTCTTATTCACTTGTAATTATGACCGAAATCTCTCATTCACTTGTAATTATGAACGAAGCCTCTTATTCACCTGTTACTATGACCAAAACCGCTTATTCACGTGTTATTATGACCGAAACCGCTTATTCACTTGTTATTATGACCGAAACCGCTTATTCACTTGTTATTATGACCGAAACCGCTTATTCACGTGTTATTATGACCGAAGCCTCTTATTCACTTGTAATTATGACCGAAATCTCTCATTCACTTGTTATTATGACCGAAACCGCTTATTCACGTGTTATTATGACCAAAACCGCTTATTCACGTGTTATTATGACCGAAACCGCTTATTCACGTGTTATTATGACCGAAGCCTCTTATTCACTTGTAATTATGACCGAAATCTCTCATTCACTTGTAATTATGAACGAAGCCTCTTATTCACCTGTTATTATGACCGAAGCCTCTTATTCACCTGTTATTATGACCGAAGCCTCTTATTCACCTGTTATCATAAGCCAAACTCATATCTATCACTTACTGTGTCTAAAACCTTTGATTTGACTGCTTTTTCGCCTCTAAAAAATTATGCTATCATTGATGATAGAAAAGTCAAATTTGCTCACCGTTCAACAACAGACGATACGAAGAAGCCAAGCATAAAGGACAGCGGCACTGCTGTGCTAATAGTTTTCAACCAGCTAACTGTAATCTCGAATGTAGCCTTCATATGAGCATCTTGAGCCAACACTGATTGATAAAGGGCAGCCAGAAATACATAGAGCGACACAAATACTAAAAAGTCGAGCCAAAGTAGTTGCCACACACTGCCGGACCATTTAAACAGAATTTTGATGAAGAAAAGTCGGTCTTTTGTGTAGATTTGCGAAGCGTAATTAACAGCCATGATTGGAATAGCTGGCTGAATTACAAGCGCCGCTTCAGGATTTCTGTCCTGAGTTGATTTGTGTCTTTAAAACCAGTTGAAAAGGCCAGGTTGTTTGTTATATTAAAAAGGCGATGCCTGACCCTATTTTACTCACTTAGAAAAAGTGAGTACGTTGCTGAAGGTCACATGGAATGGAAATTGCCACTGGGCTGAGCTTGAGTCTATACTCAACGCGGAGCACTGGGACAGGGGTGGAGGGCAGAGGTAAGAGAGGAAGGAACAGTTAACGCACGGACGTGCACTGGCGGGCCGTTGGGATGGGGTGGGCGTGCATTTATAGGTTAGTAGAGCTGAGACTCGGGTCCAAACGTACATAGGCTGACAGAGCTAACTTAAAGGGACAAAAACAAGTAGGGGTTTGATTATGTCCATTTATTGTAGTGGCATGCACGGTGTTAGCTCTCATTTGCCGCATTGTTTTCACCAGAAAAAATGCGTTGCCTTGTAGCGTGTTTACGTAACTTTAATTTTCTGGAATCTTCAATACCGTATTCATAATTTCCATAATAGGCAATATTCTAGAATATTCAATTATAAGTACGAAGTCAAATCTAGTTCTTTCTAGAAACTTCCATTGTATTAGTAATACCTTTTATTAAGCATTTACATTTTTAGTCATTAATTAATTTCTATTAGTATAATCTCTCGTCGTACTGCATCATTCATTATTATTATCAATTTAGTACTACATTTGTTATAATTAAAGAAAAGTCTAGAAACCTCCGGAAATACGCATTGAATACTATAAATACACAGCACGCGCACCGAATAAAACCAAGTCCCTTTTTCTTTCAACTACACAGTTGACTAAAACCAAAAGAACCGCCGCCTAGCTCTTTATTCATTTGAAATCCTTACAACTGGTCCGGTGAGGCGACAACATGGTTAACCCCAACGAAGAAACGACACCGTCGGACAGCAATCAAGCTTCTCCACCGGTCGTCAGTCAGCCCACCACCAGCGCTCTACCGCCGATCACCCAGTCGAGCGTCACCGCTGCGTCTCCCTCCATGAGCCAGCCCAGCATCACCACTGCTGCCCCTGCATCGTTCGGCCCGCCCAGCGTCGCCATGGCCCCGGTGCCACTACCAGTTTTCCAACCAACGCTAGCAGCTGTTAGCGTTAAGGCACCGCCGTTCTATCGCAATAACCCCGATGCGTGGTTCCAGACTCTCGAGTCGCAATTCAAGCTGGCGCACATCACGTCGGAGGAGACCAAGTACCACCATCTCGTGGCCAACCTGCCTGAGGACATCGCCTCCGTGCTCCTGACGGCTGACACGGTCGCCAACTACGCCGCCCTGAAGACCAGCGTCTGCAACATGATGCAGAAGAGCAAGCAGGAAAAGATCAACGACCTTCTGGCGACCTCAGACCTCGGCGGAGACAAGCCATCCATCTTTCTGCAACGGCTCACAGCCAAGATGTCGCAATGCGGAATCCAGCCGTCCAGCTGCCCAGACATGGTCAAGGCCACGCTGCTGCGCTGCTTGCCCAGCGAATTCTGCATCGCCCTGTCCGGTTTTCAGCACCAGTCTCCAGCGGAGCTCGCCTCAATCGCCGATTCGATGTTCGCCATTCAGAATACGTTCGGCAAGGTCAACGCTGCTCAACCCAGCATGGTCGCGGCCCTCCCAGCTACATCGCAAGGCGACTCCAATCCGGCTCGGAAGCCGAATCGCGGCGGAATGAAGCCCTTCAAACCGGGCCAACGTCCGGTCATCTGCCGCGCGCACGTCTTCTACGGCCTCCAAGCTCGCTCCTGCCGCCGCTGGTGCCAATTCCCAAAGATGCCAGGACACTCGCCGCAGGTTCTCGCGAACAACGAGACGACGCCTGCTCAATCGCGGTCTTCTTCGCCGGTGCGCAACAACCAAGCTCCGGGAAACTGGATGCCGCTGCCCACCACGCCGCAGTGAGCAGCGTTGAGCCCGGAAGTGCGGCGAACAAGAACTTCCTGGTGGTGGACCTCACCTTCAACGACAGGTGCCTCTCCTTCCTCGTCGACACAGGAGCCGCTGTGTCCATCATTCCGCCAAAGTACCTCCACCAGGCTCTCCAGGCAACCGGTTACCGACTGACAACCGCCACCGGTGCGTCCATTCCGGTCGCTGGAGAGATCACTCTCGCCGTCGCCATCCGAGGTCTTCGCCGATCGTTCAAGTGGACCTTCCTCGTAGCCGCCGTCATTCAGCCGATTCTCGGGTACGACTTCCTGTCTCAGTTCGGGCTGCTGGTGGACTGCAAGGCCCGACAGCTGGTGGACCCAGCAACAAACCTGCACACGCAGACTCTACCCGTCGCCAGCCTGCAGCTCGACACCTTCGCCGTCTCCCTAGCGTACCCGGAGCACTGCGACCCGCGAGTCCGGCAGCTCATCGAGCGATTCAAGGACACCTTCTCGTACGTCGAAGGTGGCCGCCTGCCCAAAGCCGAGGAGGTCCAGCACGACACGAAGCACCACATCATCACCTGCGAGCACCCGCCGACTCACGCCAGAGCCCGACAGCTGCACCCCGAGAAGTTGGCCATCGCCAAAGACGAGTTCCAGCAGCTGATCGATGCCGGATACCTCCGGCCTTCCGCAAGCAACTGGGCGTCACCTCTACACATGGTCCCCAAGAAGGACGACGGCGTGCCCAACGGCAAATGGCGACCCTGTGGCGACTACCGGCAGCTCAACAAGCTCACCAAGCCGGACAACTATCCGATTCCGCACATCCAGTGCTTCACAAGGAGTCTTCACGGCGCACGGGTCTTCTCAAAACTGGACCTCGTACGAGCGTACCACCAGATTCCGATCGCCGAAGAGGACATCCCAAAGACCGCCATCATCACACCGTTCGGTCTCTACGAATGGACCCGGATGCCATTCGGACTGAGGAATGCTGCACAAACATTCCAGCGATTCATCGACAGCGTTCTGCGCGGACTCCCATTTGCAATCGCCTACGTCGACGACCTGCTGATCGCATCATCCAACGAGGAGGAACACCTGCAGCACCTGGAAGCCGTCCTGACACGCCTGGCACAGCACGGACTCAAGGCACAGCTCAACAAGTGCGCCTTCATGCAGCGCGAGGTGACCTTCCTGGGACATCAGGTAGCAGCCGAAGGCATCCGGCCGCTCGCTTCCAAAGTCGACACCATCCGGCAGTGGCCGGTTCCCAAGGACGCCAACGCCCTGCGCCGATTCCTCGGTGTCATCGGGTTCTACCGACGCTTTGTCCCGCAGTTCGCCGACATCGCCGCACCGCTACAGGATCTCGTCACTACAGCACTGCAGTCTCCGCGATCCTACAAGTGGGACCCGGCTCATCAAGAGGCTTTTGACAAGCTCAAGACGGCCTTGGCGGAGCGACTTCTGCTGCAGCACCCGGACCCCAAGTGCGACTCCTACAGTCTCGTCACGGATGCTTCGTCCAGCAGCGTCGGCGCAGCTCTGCATCAGTCGACCGACGCCACCTCGACGCCCATCGGCCTGTTCAGCAAGAAGCTGTCGGCAACGCAACAGAAGTACTCGGCGTTCGACAGGGAACTTCTCGCAGTGTACCTCGCTGTTCTGCACTTCCGGAGCCTGATCGAGGGCCGCAAAGTAACGGTCTTCACGGATCACAAGCCCCTTGCCCAGGCATTCCGCAGCAGCAACACCGGCACCTCCGACCGGAATCAACGGTACCTGAGCGTCATCGCCGAGTACGTCGCGGACATCACCTACATCCGCGGCTCCGACAATATCGTCGCCGATGCACTCTCCAGGCTCGACGATTCGGACACCGTTCAGGTCAACAGCGTACAGCCGCCGTCACCCATCGACATCCCGGCAATCGCAGACCAGCAGCAGCAGACGCAGATGCAGCCGTGCGACGGTTGCCGACTCTTCCCGGTTGACGGTCAGCGAACTCTGCTCTGCGAGACGTCTATGAATTATCCAAGGCCCGTCATCCCGGAGACGCTGCGACAACCAGTGCTACAGCATTTCCACGACCTGGGGCACTTCGGCTTCCGCAAGACCGCCCGCCTCATCATGTCCCGCTACTTCTGGCCCAACATGCGCGCCGACATCAAGGCCTACTGCCGCGACTGCGAGACCTGCCAGCGCAACAAGGTCAGCCGCCACACAGCATCCGGCAGCGCCGCCTTCGACCTGCCGTCCAACCGGTTCGAGACCATCCACATCGACATCGTCGGCCCGCTTCCGGTGCCAGAGCGCAAGCACGACGTCTCCTGTGGCCTGACTCCGCGATACCTGCTCACCATGATTGACCGAGGAACCAGCTGGATAGAAGCAACGCCGATCGAATCCATCACAGCCCAGTGCGTCGCATCCGCCTTCTTGGCGACCTGGATCGCGCGATTTGGCGTGCCTCTCTACGTCGTCACGGACCGCGGTGCTCAGTTTGAAGCGGACCTGTTCAACATCCTGTCTGCCAGCGTTGGCTTCTACCGTCTCCGCACGACTGCTTATCATCCGCAGACCAACGGTAAGATCGAGCGCGCCCATCGGACGCTCAAGAACATCCTGAAGGCCCGCGGAGAGTCCTGGCTCGACCATCTGCCGCTCGCACTGCTCGCCATGCACATTTCTCCCGACGAGGACGGCGTCAGCCCCTTCACTCGTCTCACGGGTGAGCATCCGATGCTGCCCCGAGTGCTGGCCACCGACGACACCGACCATCAGGCGATTCGGCTCCGTTTGGACGACATCACGGATGCTTCGCGAACTTCGCCATTCACGGCGAAGCAGTACATCCCTGCCGACCTCTGGACTGCCGAGAAGGTCTGGCTGCGCGTGGACCGGGTTCGCAAGCCGTTGGAAGCGCCGTACCAAGGGCCTTACCGCGTCATCCGTCGGACTGCGAAGTTCTTCATCGTCGAGACTCATCCGGGACAACAAGAGGCAGTGTCCATCGACCGCCTGAAGCCGCTTCGCACGGCCGGCGGCGCCAGTCGTCCAAAGACGCCAGTCGGGTCTGAGCAGCCCATGGAGCCGACGCGCAGACGAGCCACGCCGACACCTGCCCTCGCCCGACACGACGAGCCCACCCAGCCCGAGTCAGCTGCATCCGCCGCTGAGGACAGCACCCGAGCGACGACCCGGAGTGGCCGACATGTACGCTTCAAAAGGGACAATGACTATCATTATTTTTAACTAACCGTCCTAGAAGTGCAATAAGAGTGTTCATTTTCAGCATCCTTTCTTCCCCAAGACTCCGTCTTCCGCGGGGGGGACTATTGTAGCGTGTTTACGTAACTTTAATTTTCTGGAATCTTCAATACCGTATTCATAATTTCCATAATAGGCAATATTCTAGAATATTCTATTATAAGTACGAAGTCAAATCTAGTTCTTTCTAGAAACTTCCATTGTATTAGTAATACCTTTTATTAAGCATTTACATTTTTAGTCATTAATTAATTTCTATTAGTATAATCTCTCGTCGTACTGCATCATTCATTATTATTATCAATTTAGTACTACATTTGTTATAATTAAAGAAAAGTCTAGAAACCTCCGGAAATACGCATTGAATACTATAAATACACAGCACGCGCACCGAATAAAACCAAGTCCCTTTTTCTTTCAACTACACAGTTGACTAAAACCAAAAGAACCGCCGCCTAGCTCTTTATTCATTTGAAATCCTTACAGCCTTACTATAGCTCTTGCTCGATACCGCCAGCTAGGGATAGGCTATGACTATGCTATTGCATGGGGGAGTAAATGCATGCACACTGCGCATGCAGCGCAAAACAATGAGAACATGCACGATAAGTTTAGAAAATACACAGCCGAATTTTACTCGCAGAAATTACTTATTCTCTTTTTGCCAGCATGTCGAATGAAAAAGAGTTCACGTTTTAGATGAGGCTTTTTGGTCGCTTTGAACTAAAGTTATTTTAAAAACAGCGGCCCCATTATTTTATAGCTAGAGGGTTTTAGAAATAAGAAAAAAAGCGAATGAACGCACGCAACTACCATGTACTGTACGGGAAATTAGGCTATTGGAATTGGGAATTTAAAAGGGAAATAAAGACAGATATTTACGGAATAAAACCATAATACGCTACTCTGAGTAGCATTGGTGTAAAAGATAATTATTATCTTCAATAATTCCATTACGCATAATCGAAAAGCGAGACTGTAATTAAAATCGGTTTGCTAAAATTTATAATTCCGGTTCGAGTCTCGGCTTCCTAGCCGTGGCAAAGGGCAATTCAATTCAGGTTCAGTCACACGACACAGCCCGAGTTTCATTATTTATTTGCGCGAAAGAAGAGGGCAAAAAGTAAGTTCGCTTAATTTGCATTAGCAAGCAAGCGTGTGCACATATAGGAGAGAGTAACTTTTCAATAATTTTGTTCATGCCCTGAGCTCGACTGTAGTACAAGCCGCGCTTGCGCTCGACAGAAAAGATTTCAGAATAAAATTAACTGGTTGTGTAAATTTCTATTCGGTCGTTCGAAAGAAGCAAAATAAATTACAGTACTGGCAAGTTAATAACTTTTCATACTAACTAATTAACTAACGGTTAGCGAAACGATATCTAAACAACACATAAAACATTTTTAAACACGTTATACAAGATTATCAGATTCTGAAATAAAAGCGCGATGAGTGTGGTTTTAGTGGTAAGAGAATGTACACTGGTTGGTTGACTCTTGGGGCCTGGGCGTTGCGTTTGGTGGGGGTGGACAGAAACATAGAACAGCAAGGGCCCCAGCCCCGGCCGGGTGCCCCTCTTTGGCATGAATGTACATTGAGTGTGCGAACAAAAAACTAAGCGAAACTTATTTCTCTCCTTCGTGCCTGCCCAAGTTTGCTAGACCAAGATAAGCACCGACCACCCGCCTTGTCTCGCTTGCCTATACGGCCGGTTTAGTGTTACTTAATAAGGCTGTGTTGACTGCTTGAAATTAAAACCAGCTACAACAAGCAAGCCTCTCCAGAGTCTATATTGATATCCATTTGTTTTCATTTTCCTGTGACAATGACAATGAGGCCTTAATTAAACGAATCCAACGAATAACAGCCGAAAAATGAATAATGACTATTCAACAAATACTAAACGAAAATCTCTGCCGCATCCGGACAGAAACGGCAAGCGACGACGCTATAAACGGTTGTTATTTAAAAACGGCGATACAAACATTACCCAATGTTCAGTGAAAGACAGGCGGAGGCGCTACTTAGCGGATATATTTACTACGCTAATTGACTCGAAGTGGACCTACGCTATTCTATTATTTGTTGCCGCATTCGTTCTTAGCTGGCTAATCGGAGGTTTTGTGTGGCTTCTAGTGGCATTTAGCCGGCAAGACACCCTACCAGAAAAGTCCAACGTTGCTCGCTGCGTCTACGGCGTTAGCAACTTTGTTACGGCGTTTCAATTCTCCATAGAGACTCAGCACACAATTGGTTATGGGACGCCGCGTTCGCCAAATTCATTTTGTCCCGAAGTGATTCTGTTTGTTATGCTGCAATCCGTTGTTGGCGTGCTTATTCAGGTTGGAGACTTGCATTTTTGCTTTATTTAATTTTGCATGATAACTGCAACTATCCCCTAATCTAGTCATTCCGTATCCCCTCATCTGGTCATTCTGTAAACCCTAATCTGGTCATTCTGCATGGACCCCTATAGTCTGTTGTCATTCCCCATCCCCTAATCTGGTCATTCTGCATCCTCTGATCTGGTCATTCTGTATCCCCTAATCTGGTCATTCTGCATCCTCTGATCTGGTCATTCTGTATCCCCTAATCTGGTCATTCTGTATCCTCTGATCTGGTCATTCTGTATCCCCTAATCTGGTCATTCTGTATCCTCTGATCTGGTCATTCTGTATCCCCTAATCTGGTCATTCTGCATCCTCTGATCTGGTCATTCTGTATCCCCTAATCTGGTCATTCTGCATCCTCTGATCTGGTCATTCTGTATCCCCTAATCTGGTCATTCTGTATCCCCTAATCTGGTCATTCTGCATGGACCCCTATAGTCTGTTGTCATTCCCCATCCCCTAATCTGGTCATTCTGCATCCTCTGATCTGGTCATTCTGTATCCCCTAATCTGGTCATTCTGTATCCCCTAATCTGGTCATTCTGCATGGACCCCTATAGTCTGTTGTCATTCCCCATCCCCTAATCTGGTCATTCTGCATCCTCTGATCTGGTCATTCTGTATCCCCTAATCTGGTCATTTTGCATCCCTTAGTCTGGTAATTCTGCATCCCCTAATCTGGTCATTTTTTATCCCCTAATCTGTTCATTCGGCTTCCCCTAATCTGGTCATTCCGTATCCCTATTCCCCTCATACACCGCAAACTGCACACGCAACCAACCAGGCCTTCATGACCGGCTTCATCTTCTCGAAGCTGACGCTGCCGGGCAGGCGAGCTGGCGCCGTCATGTTCAGTCGGGAGGCCCTGGTTACTAAACGTGACGATCAGATGGTGCTAATTATTCGAGTTGGCGACATGCGACGCTCGCAACTGATGGAGGCCAGCATCCGGGGCACCCTAGTTCGCAAACGGATCACCAATGAGAACGAAATTCTCCCATTGGAACAGTTCCCAGTTGACTTTGGCGCTTCCACAGGGCGGAACCGACTATTCCTACCGTTCCCAGCCATTGTGGAGCACCGAATCGACGAGAATTCCCCATTTTGGGATATTTCAGCCGACGATCTGCAGCGCGAACAATTCGAACTAGTGGTGGCCATATCCGGCGTTGCCGAGTCAACTGGCAGCACAACCGAGGCGCGAACCTCGTACCTACCGTCCGAGATTCGTTGGGGCAGAAATTTCGAACGTTTAGTCACCTATCAGAAGGAGAATGGTCGCTATCAGATCGATTTCGACAAGTTCAATTGCACCAAGCCGATGCCACTGTTTCCTAGAATATCAGCCAGACAATTGGCCGGCTTAGCCGAAGCTAATTTGCGTCTCTTTGATGTGCCGCCAGATCAAAGAGCAGCCGCCGCTGGGACGTCTGGTTTATCCAGCGTTAGTGGATTGTCGCGTTTTGACAAAATTGATGAGACTCAATCGGATGAGCCGGATAAATTGGCCACTACTGAGCTCTAAATTCTACATAAATACGTTAACAATAAAAAATGTAACGAAATTTAACGATATTTTTGGCGCTATCGTTAGCTATCTCTATGTTAGGCTTATTAGCTGAGTTACTATTCGTTGCAAATCAAAATACCTCCGCTATGTAGTGACCAATTTAGTTTAAGTTTCTTTAAAAAAAGTAAATTCATTGGAAAATTTAGCGGAAGTTAACGATTTGCTACATAGCTAGTGGATTGATTGGAAGATCTAAACACAAATTTCCTGAATTTTTTTATGTTAAATAATGTTTTGCTTTGATTAAGTGTGAAAGAAAATCTATTCAGAATGCAATCTAAATGCTAAAAATTAGTTATCATTCCAGTACTAACCAGTTACTAATTGCTAGTTAAATTGGGACTAGATTTTCTGTACTAAATTTATTAATCTCTTTATTGAAATTGCGGCCGTTTTTAAACTCAGTTTTATTAAGGATTTTAATCATTTTAGTTCGCGAAGAGTCACTATAGAAATAGAGAAATACGTTATAAAAA
Source organism: Macrostomum cliftonense (assembly GCA_950096795.1). Classification (NCBI taxonomy): domain Eukaryota; kingdom Metazoa; phylum Platyhelminthes; family Macrostomidae; genus Macrostomum; species Macrostomum cliftonense. The sequence goes on along the minus strand of CATNEM010000135.1, from coordinate 164,538 downwards.
ATGTCATTCCCCTGTCATACTGTAAAGATTTTCATTCATTTTATTTCATATCTTTATGGTCTAAAATCTTCAATGTTTGCATGCTCGTGGTGCATGTTACTGCAAGTAGAAATTAAAACATGTTAGTATTTTGTTCATTTATACTCAATAAATCGTTTTATTTTAATTCAGCTGATAGCTGCATTAAATTAACCCTATTTTTAGTTTAAATTATATTATATGATTTTGTAAATTGTAAATTTTCTTCTTGATGACTAATAAACGCGTACAGATGGATAGAAATGAGATTTACAGTAAATGTACATAGCATGGATCTGTCAATTCCACGCAAGGATGGGTGATAGGGTCTTCTGGGGTAGAAAAATAAAGTACCGAGTTCAATCTATATGTACATGCGCACATACATGTACATTCAAATTATAATAAGCTGAACGCAAAAGGTCAACTACAGTTTCAACTGAACGGGGTTACGCATGGGGGGCGAGTGGCTCGGCGGTCTAGCGCGTCTGCCTTGTGTGCCACTGGTCCAGGTTCGACCCCGCGTTGTAGGTTGGCTATTTTCCCTAGCGCGGTTTCGTGTGCAGGGTCACATTTATTTGGGGCCTTTTGCACGAATTGGTTGGGCTTTGGGCCAGTTGTGCAATTTACGCCCATGAGGGCAACCCCAAGGCATGGAGAGTGTACATTCCTGGAACTACCGCTTGTACACCCTATGCGAGTGCGTGACTGGGTGCTATACTGGAATTCCGTTGCGCACCGTGTGTGTGTGTGTCTATGCATGCATACCGTATTTAGTGTGACTGAATGCGCTTCAGGAGTCAGCGCAATGGACAGTAATGCCCTGTCGCTGGTTGTGGGACGATGTTGCTTTAAGCGTCAAGGTGCCTGCAGCCCCTCCTGCAGATTTAGCTTTTTTAACAGTTTCAACTGAAGGTCAACAAGTCATAGTCGGAGCAGTCGACACCCGTACATCCTGTGGGCTTTGACGCCAAAGAAAGCCAGCTGCGGTGCACGAGCATCGTAAAAAGTTGCAGCCGACAGCCGCAGCTCGCATCCAGTCCACAAAAGCCAATCGAAATCTTCTAGAAGCAAACAGAGTGCAACCGTTCAGACAGAAGTCCAAGTACATTAGCGAATTGAACAGCTGATGTAGCAGAGTGTGATTGGCTGGGCCAAGCCTGCTGACGAGCAGCGGGTCGGCGATTCGAGCGGCGATGTACAGTCCGGCGGGCAGACCGCACGCCATGTAGGTCCCATTCAGCAGCAGGAGAATCAGGCTGGCCTGACTGGGCGACCGTCGACCGCCGCTACTGGCGACGCAACTGACGTTGACTATCCGCGAGTTGTGACGATTCCAACAACGACAAGGATGATGTTTTTGCAGCAGAGCTGGCCACCTAATGGCGACAAGTACAATAGATGAGCCGACAATCATGCAGGTGAGTAGTAGGACTCGGCCGACAAAGAATTCGTACAGTCTGAATGCGGCGAATGCGGCTGTGTCGCTGTTGCCGCATCGTTTCTGCTGGCTTGAGTATCTAAAGTACATATTTAGAATGTATGAAATCTCATCAGTCAAAAAGTATAAACAAATTTAGACAGTCAAACCCACCCAAAATTTGCCCAGCTCAAACTGGTACCCAATCTCTTTTGGATGGACTGAAGCAATGCGAGATTAAATGCACAAATTGTCTCCCTATAGCTAGCTAGGATTCGAACCCATGACCTTCCGGTTACAAGGCAGATACATTTAGATGCCCGTTTTGTTAATTCGACGTGGATTATTCACAATACAGTCCTCTAACCCCGTATTATTAGGTTTTTTGTACATGTAGTTCACAAGGACCACTAGAAGTCACTTTTTTGTAAGTAATCTAGAAGTCCTTGGTAGTTCACTAACCCAAAAATATCTGTGTAGTTTTTGTACTACAATCATAAAATACGTACAAAGACAGGTCCTGCCTGCAGGTTATACATAAAATGCTACCATGTTCTAGAGTACTCACTTAACAGTCAAAGAGCCAAACAGTGCAATAGAGACGGCAATCAAACTTAACGTTGCCATGGTTACCCAAACCATCCACCGGTTTAATCCGTGGCGCATTTTCAGCGGATTAAGCACGCTAACTAGGCGGTCCAGGGTGAGCCCGAGCTGGTAGTAGGGGGCTCCGACTAGGAGAAAAAATGTTGCGGCGTAGTACAGGCGACAGGTGAGCTCGGACTGGCTTGAGATGGTTTCCGGTCTGGAATGTAAGATTCGGCGACTCTCTCTTAGATTCGGCGACTCTCTCTTAGATTCGGCGACTCTCTATTAGATTCGGTGACTGTCTATTAGATTCGGCAACTCTCTCTTAGATTCGGCGACTCTCTCTTAGATTCGGCGACTCTCTATTAGATTCGGCGACTGTCTATTAGATTCGGCAACTCTCTCTTAGATTCGGCGACTCTCTCTTATATTCGGCAACTCTCTATTAGATTCGGCGACTGTCTATTAGATTTGGCGACTCTCTCTTAGATTCGGCGACTCTCTCTTAGATTCGGCGGCTCTCTCTTATATTCGGCGACTCTCTCTTATATTCGGCAACTCTCGATTAGATTCGGCGACTGTCTATTAGATTCGGTGACTCTCTCTTAGATTCGGCGACTGTCTATTAGATTCGGCGACTGTCTATTAGATTCGGCGACTCTCTCTTAGATTCAGCGACTCTCTATTAGATTCGGCGACTCTCTCTTAGATTCGGCGACTCTCTCTTAGATTCGGCGACTCTCTCATAGATTCGGCGACTCTCTCATAGATTCGGCGACTCTCTCTTAGATTCGGCAACTCTCTCTTAGATTCGATAGCTCTCTATTAGATTCGGTAACTCTCTATTAGATTGGGCCACTCTCTCTTAGATTCGGTGACTCTCTCATAGATTCGGCGACTCTCTCTTAGATTCGACGACTCTCTATTAGATTCGGCGGCTCTCTAATAGATTCTAGATTAGATTCGGTGATTTTCCATCATGTAGGGTGACTATAAGATTTGGGCTCACCTGTAGGGCCACCAGGGCAGGCCAAACCGGCTCAGGCACTCCAAGTAGTGCGTCGGTCCCTTCAACAACAGCGCGCTAGCATTGGCAGCGCAAATGCTGGCAACAAAGACTCGGGCAGAGGCGCTGAACAGTTGCGCTCCGCTCCGTCTCGGCCTCGATAGCACAACAATTAAGGAGGAAAAATTGACAAAGATTCCAACTGTACACACCAGAGGAAACAGCCAGACAAAGGTGTAAACAAAGACTAGCTGAGCTGTTGACAAATCAGTTCTGTTCAAAGTTGGCGGATACATTGTCTTCTTGGTTCTGGTAGCCAAGGGTCTGGAAAATAGTCCATTCTTATACGAGTCTTGCAGTAATTTATGAGCCGCAATTTCCTTGTTGGCGCCGCGCGTCACGTGAGTAGATAAGTATATATAGCTAGACTGATAGCGATGCTGGTGAAGCCTCAGTGGCTTAACGTTCGGCACTTTGTAAAAAGTGCATTGCCTTAAAAAAACCTACGCACTTTGCTTTCATCTAAAAGACTTTTATTAAAAGACTTACGACGAAGATACGCGAATTTATAGGCAATCCATTCGAGACCTTTTTGCTAATTATATGCTCCACGTGTATGCAGGTTATTTATTGTTGCTGGTGTGATTAAGATGACTTTCCTGTGTATTTGAGTTAACAAGTGACTCCTAAGAGAAAAAATGGCGGGAAAACGCGAAATAGCAAATGACGCTTGACAGCGGGGTAAACAGTCACATGACTGAATGCACTGGGTCAGGGTGGGCTGAAAATAGCTTTATGACACATAACAGTCACCTGATGGGCAAACACTAAGAGTACAGGCCTGCATTCATGAGCTAAAAATAGTAACATGACTCACGCGCGAAGGGATGTTTACGATAGCAGTCACATGATAGGGCACGGGATAAACAGACAGATGGAAAGTGCATGAAGATCCCAGTGTGCTAAAAATAGAACCATGAGTCAAGCCAGATGGTCAATGAGGCCAGGCTGGACCAAGAGTGAGTTGCAAAACTGACTCATGGGACAGCCTCGGAAATGGGTGAACAATGGGAAACGATGAAGGAGGGCCTTAACATTAATAAAAATTAATTTCTAACAAAAGAAGCTTAATAATCCTAATAAGTGAAGCAAAACTAAAAAATGGCACTCCCTAAAACATCGAAATATCAAAACACTGTCGCGATAAAAATCTATGCTAAAGAAATTGTTTGTTGCTTTTCTTTTTATCCAGCGTCCCCACCCGGAGAACGCGCAAGGAGATGCTACATTTCCGCTCGACATGATAGTATATGAGAGAATTTGAATTGATCTGCGAATTGAAATTCCCCCACACTGAACAGGCATCTCCCCCAGTTGCAGCGTGCGTATTTTTTTATTAATGCGACGAATTAGCATGCGCCAGACGGCCATTTGTGCGATAGGACCAACGGGGGCATCTCTCATCAACCAAGCAGCTGCAGAAATGCTGATCATGCATGCCGAAAGCGACTGGGCAGTTAAGGGGTGGGGGGTCATTCGCCCTTCGCCAAGCCAACAGGCTCCAACGCCCACACCCTCGAATCCCCGGGGAAATTCAAGCGAAACTACGTGATGAAGTGCGCTATGGGAGACGGGGGGCGTCTCAAAGCTGCTGCTGCTGCTGGTGCTGCTGGAACCGACCGGTGTCTAACAAATTGGCCTACCAAATGAGAGGGGAACGTATTTTCGAGTTACCAAGTCGGCAACGTACTGCTCCTCTATCCATCTCCTCATGTCCCTCTCTGTGTCTCTCTCTGTCGCTTTAGTGCACTTTCGATCCAGCCGGTTGTAGTTTTTTTCCACTGTTCAATACGAGCGAATAAATTGACGCCAACAAAGGCCTATCAGGAAATGGAGTTCAAAGACTCGATTGCTTTCCGGTTTCTGGTTGAATTAGACTTCATTTCGTGAATAAACCGAACGATGGACCTTGCGCTGGCCTCCACATCCGGTCAAGAAGCTACAGAGTTGCCGGCGTTCCAGCAGCCGCCGCCGCCGCCGCCGCTGCCGCCTCAGCCTCCACGATGGCCGGTGAGACGGCGGCTCCCGCAGCCGCAGCCGATGCCGCAGCCGCCGCTTGACCTGCCGCCAAATTTGTCAGACGTTTCCTCGGGTTCGTCCAACGAGTCGGAGTTCTGGTGGCCGCTGCTGCCGCTGCTGCTGATGCTGTGCGCCCTGCTGCTCCTGCTGCTGGCTGCCGCCTTGGTAGCTGCCCTGTCGAAACGGTCGCGACGGGGCAACACAGTTCGAAGCGATTTTGAAAGTGACGACGATGATAACGAAAATGATGAAGATTGGAGCTCCAGCTGGGGGCTGCGGCGACAAAGGCGGCACTGGCGACCTGGCCGACGGCTGTCAAGCGCCAGCGCCCGGGAGGAGATCGAGATGGCGGCAGCGCTGGCCGACTGCGGAAATTATTCCTGCTACGAAGAGGACGAACTAGAGGACGCGACCGAGGCTGCTGCCTGGGTTTCCGACTCGGCTGCTGATGGCGACGAGACGGAGTCTGGGCACAGCGGCAATGCCTCCTCGGGTGAGTCGGCTACCTATCTATCTATCTATCTATCTATCTATCTATCTATCTATCTATCTATCTATCTATCTATCTATCTATCTATCTATCTATCTATCTATCTATCTATCTATCTATCTATCTATCTATCTATCTATCTATCTATCTATCTATCTATCTATCTATCTATCTATCTATCTATCTATCTATCTATCTATCTATCTATCTATCTATCTATCTATCTATCTATCTATCTATCTATCTATCTATCTATCTATCTATCTATCTATCTATCTATCTATCTATCTATCTATCTATCTATCTATCTATCTATCTATCTATCTATCTATCTATCTATCTATCTATCTATCTATCTATCTATCTATCTATCTATCTATCTATCTATCTATCTATCTATCTATCTATCTATCTATCTATCTATCTATCTATCTATCTATCTATCTATCTATCTATCTATCTATCTATCTATCTATCTATCTATCTATCTATCTATCTATCTATCTATCTATCTATCTATCTATCTATCTATCTATCTATCTATCTATCTATCTATCTATCTATCTATCTATCTATCTATCTATCTATCTATCTATCTATCTATCTATCTATCTATCTATCTATCTATCTATCTATCTATCTATCTATCTATCTATCTATCTATCTATCTATCTATCTATCTATCTATCTATCTATCTATCTATCTATCTATCTATCTATCTATCTATCTATCTATCTATCTATCTATCTATCTATCTATCTATCTATCTATCTATCTATCTATCTATCTATCTATCTATCTATCTATCTATCTATCTATCTATCTATCTATCTATCTATCTATCTATCTATCTATCTATCTATCTATCTATCTATCTATCTATCTATCTATCTATCTATCTATCTATCTATCTATCTATCTATCTATCTATCTATCTATCTATCTATCTATCTATCTATCTATCTATCTATCTATCTATCTATCTATCTATCTATCTATCTATCTATCTATCTATCTATCTATCTATCTATCTATCTATCTATCTATCTATCTATCTATCTATCTATCTATCTATCTATCTATCTATCTATCTATCTATCTATCTATCTATCTATCTATCTATCTATCTATCTATCTATCTATCTATCTATCTATCTATCTATCTATCTATCTATCTATCTATCTATCTATCTATCTATCTATCTATCTATCTATCTATCTATCTATCTATCTATCTATCTATCTATCTATCTATCTATCTATCTATCTATCTATCTATCTATCTATCTATCTATCTATCTATCTATCTATCTATCTATCTATCTATCTATCTATCTATCTATCTATCTATCTATCTATCTATCTATCTATCTATCTATCTATCTATCTATCTATCTATCTATCTATCTATCTATCTATCTATCTATCTATCTATCTATCTATCTATCTATCTATCTATCTATCTATCTATCTATCTATCTATCTATCTATCTATCTATCTATCTATCTATCTATCTATCTATCTATCTATCTATCTATCTATCTATCTATCTATCTATCTATCTATCTATCTATCTATCTATCTATCTATCTATCTATCTATCTATCTATCTATCTATCTATCTATCTATCTATCTATCTATCTATCTATCTATCTATCTATCTATCTATCTATCTATCTATCTATCTATCTATCTATCTATCTATCTATCTATCTATCTATCTATCTATCTATCTATCTATCTATCTATCTATCTATCTATCTATCTATCTATCTATCTATCTATCTATCTATCTATCTATCTATCTATCTATCTATCTATCTATCTATCTATCTATCTATCTATCTATCTATCTATCTATCTATCTATCTATCTATCTATCTATCTATCTATCTATCTATCTATCTATCTATCTATCTATCTATCTATCTATCTATCTATCTATCTATCTATCTATCTATCTATCTATCTATCTATCTATCTATCTATCTATCTATCTATCTATCTATCTATCTATCTATCTATCTATCTATCTATCTATCTATGTATCTATGTATCTATCTATCTATCTATCTATCTATCTATCTATCTATCTATCTATCTATCTATCTATCTATCTATCTATCTATCTATCTATCTATCTATCTATCTATCTATCTATCTATCTATCTATCTATCTATCTATCTATCTATCTATCTATCTATCTATCTATCTATCTATCTATCTATCTATCTATCTATCTATCTATCTATCTATCTATCTATCTATCTATCTATCTATCTATCTATCTATCTATCTATCTATCTATCTATCTATCTATCTATCTATCTATCTATCTATCTATCTATCTATCTATCTATCTATCTATCTATCTATCTATCTATCTATCTATCTATCTATCTATCTATCTATCTATCTATCTATCTATCTATCTATCTATCTATCTATCTATCTATCTATCTATCTATCTATCTATCTATCTATCTATCTATCTATCTATCTATCTATCTATCTATCTATCTATCTATCTATCTATCTATCTATCTATCTATCTATCTATCTATCTATCTATCTATCTATCTATCTATCTATCTATCTATCTATCTATCTATCTATCTATCTATCTATCTATCTATCTATCTATCTATCTATCTATCTATCTATCTATCTATCTATCTATCTATCTATCTATAAAGAACTTCTAAAAATCAATTTCAGACACGGACACGGAACCGAGAAGCGAAGAGACTCACGATCGGGTGTCTCTGAAATCACTCCCCAGTGATCACGTGACCCAATGCTAAAAGAATGCGGGCAATCCTGTCAGTGTAATTACTATTATTCTGTTAAATTTTATTGTAAAAATGACTTTGGAGTATATAGAGTAAAGTTGCATCTAATGGATGACTCTGTGAATGACCCGAATGCTTGGAATTTAGGTGATTAGAGTTTATAGGTGATTTGATTTCCGGCTGACCCAGACTGCGTGCTTTGACAAAAAATAATGAGAGTAAATAATAATTTGCAAATTACTGACTACTTAAGCAGGATAGTGCAAATATAATGAGTAAAAGTCAGTTTAGAAACAATACCATAGCTTGTTTAGGTTGGAAATGATATTCCGCCGATATGTAACGTAAATAATTATTCTTGAATCATGGAGACTGTAATTTATAAAAAATTAGCTAGATACTCGTACAATACTGTAGTTTAGTCACTTACGAGCGTATTTGAGATTCATATATAGCCATAAATTAATTTTATGAGGCAAGGTAAGCATCCTTGAATTGGACACACAGAGGACCAGGAAACAGGTAGTTTGGTTTTTTTCAGACCCCACAGCGAGAGAGCCAGAGATAGAAGTGGATAGAAAAAACTGCGAAGTCAAATGAACTAATAAAAATTTATAGCTTATAATTATCCCAACTGATGGGGATTTTCACGAGACGCTAGGCCATCCTTGGGGATTTTTATGCAAAAAAATTGTCCTATAAATATTAAAAGCTATGGTTGCGCATCAGAGACCAAGAGTCAGTTTATAATTAAAACTAAAATAGTATTTTGTTCTTCCGGCTTAATTTTATTTTTTGAATTAGTGCGATTTTTTATTTCTCTACATAAAAAAATTTGCACTATTGCTTGTCAAGACTTGAAGCAATGGCTTCCCCTGTAGTAGCCACAAAAATAAAAAACTTATCCTCCATAATAACTTGTTGCCATGCCGGCATTCAGCAGACAGCTCCCATTGGTTGCCACGCGGCTGCAGCCAATAGCAATCGACCGACGAAAATCCGCATCTTGAATTTGACTGATATAAAAGCATTTTCCTGCTTTTTGTTTAGTGAAGCTTTGTAACTCGCCTGCCATTAATCTCTACCTTTGAAGTGTTTTCCGATTATAATAGCTGATAATGCGCATCACATCCTTACCAGCCTGTCTCGCAGTCCTGCTTGCCATTCTGACTGCAAGTTCTGATGTCAGCGCTCTGTTCGATCTGTACATCCCTCGGCACGTTATGCAGCAGGTCATCAGTGAGTAAATTGATTTGAGGCAATGTATTTTAATAATGATTATGGCGCCGATTTAAAACTCATTCTGGCGCCAATTTACAATGGATTCTAGCGCCAAGTAAGACTGATTCTGGCGCCAATTTAATGCTGATTCTGGCGCCAATTTATTGCTGATTCTGGCGCCAATTTAATACTGATTCTGGCGCCAATTTATTACTGATTCTGGCGCCAATTTAATACTGATTCTGGCGCCAATTTATTACTGATTCTGGCGCCAATTTATTACTGATTCTGGCGCCAATTTATTACTGATTCTGGCGCCAATTTATTACTGATTCTGGCGCCAATTCATTACTGATTCTGGCGCCAATTTATTACTGATTCTGGCGCCAATTTAATACTGATTCTGGCGCCAATTTATTACTGATTCTGGCGCCAATTTGATTACTGATTCTGGCGCCAATTTATTACTGATTCTGGCGCCAATTTATTACTGATTCTGGCGCCAATTTAATACTGATTCTGGCGCCAATTTAATACTGATTCTGGCGCCAATTTAATACTGATTCTGGCGCCAATTTAATACTGATTCTGGCGCCAATTCAATACAGATTCTGGCGCCAATTCAAGACAGATTCTGGCGCCAATTCAAGACAGATTCTGGCGCCAATTCAAGACAGATTCTGGCGCCAATTCAAGACAGATTCTGGCGCCAATTCAAGACAGATTCTGGCGCCAATTCAAGACACATTCTGGCGCCAATTCAAGACAGATTCTGGCGCTAATTCAAGACAGATTCTCGCGCTATTTTAATCATCATTATCAGGGAAAAAAATCTAATCGAAACTAATATCCTCGTCCTCATTTTTTTGCCAGCCACATTCAAAGACTCCAAAGTGTACTACGTCTACAACGGCACAGTTAACCGCTACGCTTTGAAATTCAAAATTCAAATACCGGCTCACGTGGACAAGTTGTACTTTTCTTGGATTAATCGATCGAAGCAAAAGGTGATTGATTTGATTGTTCTACTGATAAAAGTGGTTTTTCAATTACAATCTGTTAGTACTTGCAAATTAATTTCTAACCCATTTTTCAGCTGCACTATTCGATAACATTTTCTGTTGGTAACCAACTTGCTATGGATCCGCCACAGCTGAACATCAGTTCCAACGGCTTCATACCGAATAGTGTTTCGGGTGAGTAACCCAGATTGGTTGTTCACATAGCAACCAAATGATGCTATTTTATCTGTCTCTTTCGGGTCGAATTACGCAGAATAGTTTACAACTGCGATAAATCTGACAGGTGAAGGGCAACACTAAGTGTCTTTTAGTAGAAGAAAATCTTTCAGTCGGCCTCTTCCCACCGCACCGCCGCCGTCTCATCTTTTTCTTTTTGAAAAAAAAGAGATTTTTCGCCGGGACTCTAACAGCTATTTTATTTCGCACGGCGCTGCTGCATTCGAGACTTAAGTGGACTCTTGTGTTCTCGCTTCATCGTCTGCTTCTGCTTTTGCTGCTCTATTGGGCGAAACTCGAGTGCCCCTGTCGAGTTGCTTATGCAAACAAAATGGCATTTTTCGTGTGTTTTATTGCTGCTGTTGGTCCTACATGCCGAATGTTCGAAGCTCAATGCTGCCCATAAAACACATCTTGAGAGTCTTTTTATTGCAGCTGCAGAGAGGTGTACAGTCCAGGGTGGGGGACAGCTCCGCCTTCTCTTTCTCAAAGTAAAACTGCTCGTCCAACTCTGTTTTAGACTTTTATGAACACAAGCTTGAACTCGATGTCACATTTTATCCATCAAATAGTGGACTAATTTTGCTGCAATAATATGGAATACAACTTGCTACAACCCACTGTCTAATGCGCTTTTTCCTCAAACATTCGGAATTTATTCTGTGTTTAAGTAGTTTTCTTGCCTGATCTTTGTATTTCCCTATAGTTACAGTCCCTTTGCTATGACTATTATTCTCATACTTCTCTTATTCTATCTCATACTTCTCTGATATTATCTCATACTTCTCTTATCTTATCTCATACTTCTCTTATCTCATCTCATACTTCTGTCATCTTATCTCATAATTCTCTCATCTCATCTCATACTTTTCTCATCTCATCTAATACTTCTGTCATCTTATCTCATTACTTCTCTCATCTCATCTCATACTTCTCTCATCTCATCTCATACTTCAGTCATCTTATCTCATTACTTCTCTCATCTCATCTTATCTCATACTTCCCTTATCTTATCTCATACTTCTCCAATCTTATCTCATACTTCTCTCATCTTATCTCAGGCATCTCTTATCTTATCTCATACTTCTCTTATCTTATCTCATACTTCTCTTATCTTATCTCATAATTCTCTCATCTCATCTCATACTTCTTTCATCTCATCTCATACTTCTGTCATCTTATCTCATTACTTTGCTCATCTCATCTCATACTTCTCTCGTCTTATCTAATTATTCACTCACCCGATCCCATATTTCTCTCATCCCAAGGATTAGATAATTTCACTATGTTGTCTTTATATCTAAGTCAAATTAATTAATTTAAATTCCCTTTTATCTCAATAATTTCAACGATTCAGCGCTTCAAGCTAAATCCCCAGCCCACAATTGTTGAGCCGTCGCCAAACACTTCAAGTTCTGTTCGACCGTCCATCCACAAATTCCAGCCAAAAACCAACAACTTCACTACAGCGTTGCTCAATTTTGAGAAAACTCCGCCCACCCACCCCCCTCTTGTGGGAGTTCTGTTGACTACCATTGTCAACACAAAGGCGCAGACGCCCAAGCACACTTTAATAACACACAATTTGAAGTGTGTTTGCACTACGGCTCCAATTCATTCCAGGCCCGCTCCCTCAACTCTCCCCACTGCGCGTGAGAGACTTTATAACTTCAGTCCCGTCCCATTATTACTCGAGAAAGCTTAGCCTAAACGCTTGTGTTTGTGTTTGCCTTTCGCAATGCCACTTCGTGTAGGACTTTGCTGCCAGCTAAGCTCCAAGCGCTGCGTTTTGTTCAGTTTCTCCTCTCAGTTGCCACCGCCCATCCGATGTTGCTTCTCTCGCCTTATTCCCGAATTCCTGGTCTCCTCCCCCAAGCTCCAACTTTTGTGCTTACTAAGAAAACAACTTGCCAAAAAGCCTCTTGAGAGCCCCCGGTGTCACCACAGAGCGCGCGCACCTGTCAATCATTTTATTAGCAGAGGATGAGGGAGGGGCGTCGGATAAAGTCAGGCTGCGGAACGGCAACCTGCAGGGGTTTCCGGCGGGTGAAAAGGTGGCGCGCGGAAGGGGGCGGGAAGCGATGGTGAAGAGAGACTGAAGTTTGCTCAGTTTGATGACTCTAACGGCCTCTTCTGTAAAGAATTAACGTGGGAATTTAGTCAACAGTCTATAAAGAGATTGAAAAATTAATTGAAGCCTTATATGGGTTGTCTTTACTCTAGAGTGACATTAAAGAGAGATATTAGAGAGACAGACAGACAGACAGACAGACAGACAGACAGACAGACAGACAGACAGACAGACAGACAATAAGACAGACAGACAGACAATAAGACAGACAGACAGACAGAAAGACAGACAGACAGACAGACGGATACACAGAAGACAGACAGACAGACGGATACACAGACAGACAGACGGATACACAGACAGACAGACGGATACACAGACAGACAGACAGATAGACAGACAGACAGACAGAAAGACGGACAGACAGGTAGACAGAGACAGACAGACAGACAGGTAGACAGAGACAGACAGACAGGCAGACAGACAGACAGACAGGTAGACAGAGACAGACAGACAGGCAGACAGACAGACAGACAGGTAGACAGACAGACAGACAGACAGACAGACAGAAAAGCGGTCAGACGGATGGAAATTCGGCACAGATAGATACGTATATTGATGACCTGTCAAACTGACCAGCATATAAAAGCAATTAAAAAATGGTTTATTTTCGTCACTCGCACACAGACTAAGCTGTCAGTCAAGTCAATGGTCAGCAGGCCAAAAGAAGTCAGAAACTGCACAGCAAGCACTGGCAGGCAGTGTGCAGTTATAGATCAACAGTGGGAGGTCCGAGTCGCTAGAAATGGCCCTTGTATTGAGCGAGAAAATGGCGACTGGTCGCACTGCAGGGGGCAGAAGGGGAAGGGGCTGCCCAGTGTAAACAGACAATTCCCAGAAATCATCAAGGGCCAGCGCATTTTCTGACATCAGATTGAGGCATAGACAGGATTTGACTTGCGTATGGGACAGGGATTAATGGGGAAGCATGCAGCGGGAAGTGACTTTACCAGGGCTTTGATGAGGAACAAAATGTTGTATGTCGCTAGCTTCATGAAGTGTTCGTGTCATCGCAGAGGGGGCGTGGGTAGGTTATTGGCTACGCCGCCAGCAGGAGTGACTCTCTTTCAGATTAGTTTTTGATGCCAAACCTTGATGGCGCCGTTTCTGCCGTTCGCGGTTATTTCTTCCCTGCTGTTTTTTTTCTCTCTGCCCATCCACCTTTTTGGTATCTCTCCAAGCTTGCTCTTACCCAAACTTTCCTCCCCATGCGAATTTGCTTTACTGCGGTCAGCTCTTGCACACAGTAGACACGCAGTCTCCTTCCATCAACTAGCGCAGAAGTGTCTGTGAAAGCTGCATAAGTCGGGGACATTTGGATCTGTCAGCGGCAGACAAAACAATTTATTTCGGAGGGCTACAGTGATTGCTACAGTGGACAGACAGACAGACTGACGGGCAGACAGGTAGACAGGTATACAGAGAGACAGATGGAATTAAGAGTTCCAAAAGAGGCTGTTTTAATAAGCATCAAGTCAGTAGAACCATCAAGCGCATAGCTTTCCAGTTTGATGGAAGTGCGATGACAGCATGCATTTAGTTCTGACAATTCCTGTTCGCTAAAGCTGATCAAAAAGTATGAATGAAATGACCGAAATTTTTCGAATGCGTTTTAATATATGTTTCGAATGGAAATTCATATCACAGCAAGATTTCAAACTCAATTCTGAAACCTTTATCAACTTAGGCTAGCCTATTTGAAGAGTCTATTTGAAAAGTCAAAGGATGTTTACTGTTTTGAAGAGTCTCTTTGAAGAGTCTAAAACACAAACCCCTCAAACCGAAGATACAAAGTCCTCAAAACAAAGGCACCAAGTCCTCGAACCAAAGCAAAAGCCCCTCAAACCAAAAACACAAACACCTAAAAAAGACACAAACCCCTCAAACCAAATACACAAACCCGTAAACCAAATATACAAGCCCCTCAAACCAAAGACACAAACCCGTAAACCAAAGACACAAGCACCTCAAACCAAAGACACAAAAACGCAAACCAAAGACAAAACCCCTAAAAAAAAGACACAAGCCCCTCAAACCAAAGACACAAGCACCTCAAACCAAAGACACAAACCCGCAAACCAAAGACACAAGCACCTCTAACCAAAGACACAAACCCGCAAACCAAAGACACAAGCACCTCAAACCAAAGACACAAACCCGCAAACCAAAGACACAAGCACCTCAAACCAAAGGCACAAACCCCTGAAATTAATGACACAAACTAAACATACAAACCCGCAAACCATGCCAAAAACACAACCTTGCATATTATAAAATTTATCTAACGGTAGCACTCCATCTTGGGTGATACCATCTTAGTCACATTTAGAAACAGCCTACAGTCAAAATTCTGTCTGTCTTTTAAACTTTCCTGCACAGAAAGGTCTTAAAAAAGCAATCCTTAAATCCCTAAAAGCTCCGAAGTATTCTCGCGTAATCCCCTCACTACATTCTGCTACATATAATGCTTACATCGAGCTTGTCGGCATGAAGCAGTGACAGGACCAGATGGCGAGACCCGATCACCAAGTGAACAAAAGCACTGTTGGTTTAGTCCGCAGTCGCAAATGACCCTTCATCCAACTGATGACTCACTAACTATACGAAACCTGAACACTGAACCGAAATTAGAACGAAAAAAATCGAAAGTTTGCGCAAGAGTTACGTCAATGCAAAGTAGACTGGTAGGCAGGTGAGGATCTCGGGAGCCAATGAATTTATTACTGTTCAGCGCTAGGGTTATGTGGGTGTGTGGAAGGAGGCCACAACCCCCTAGGGGGCAGCAGTCACTTGTCGCAATCATTAGGCAAGTGAGGCAGAAATTATATGTCTAAAGCAAAGGCTCTGTCTGACACATCCCAAACCGCGGCCCCTGCACTTGGGGGCTTCCCAAGAAGTTAGATAATCATCTCGGGGCGATGACTGCCTGGGGGCTCCGACAAAAAATGGCGCTACAGTGTGTTTTTTCTTGCCCTTTTCTTTGATAGCGTTTTCCAATTCCTTTGCCTTTTGATTTGCTTGATTGCTTTTATAGTTTGCTGCTCTCTAATTATTTGTCGGATTAAGCGAGTAGGGATTACAATCCTATGCAGTATTATTTTTGCCGATTGCTTAACCTATTTTTCTTCTTCGATGTCTACTTTGATTTAATACAAAATTATTGTGTTCTTTTGTGTCAGCTTCTGTTAAATCATAGTATACTGTTGATGTGTCTACTTACTAGTTTTACAAATTCTAATATGTTCTATCACCTCATCTATTCCACGTCTAATCTGTTCTATCACCTCATCTATTCCACGTCTAATCTGTTCTATCACCTTACCTCTTCCACTTCTAATCTGTTCTATCACCTCATCTATTCCACCTCTAATCTGTTCTATCACCTCATTTATTCCACCTCTAATCTGTTCTATCACCTCATCTATTCCACCTTTAATCTGTTCTATCACCTCATCTATTCCAACTCTAATCTGTTTTATCACCTCATCTATTCCACCTCTAATCTGTTCTATCACCTCATCTATTCCACTTCTAATCTGTTCTATCACCTCATCTATTCCAACTCTAATCTGTTCTATCACCTCATCTATTCCACCTCTAATCTGTTCTATCACCTCATCTATTCCACCTATAATCTGTTCTATCACCTTATCTGTTCCACCTCTAATCTGTTCTATCACCTCATCTATTCCACCTAATCTGTTCTATCACCTCATCTATTCCACTTCTAATCTGTTCTATGACCTCATCTATTCCACTTCTAATCTGTTCTATGACCTCATCTATTCCACTTCTAATCTGTTCTATCACCTTATCTCTTCCACTTCTAATCTGTTCTATGACCTCATCTATTCCACTTCTAATCTGTTCTATCACCTCATCTATTCCACGTCTAATCTGTTCTATCACCTTATCTCTTCCACTTCTAATCTGTTCTATCACCTCATCTATTCCACCTCTAATCTGTTCTATCACCTCATCTATTCCACCTCTAATCTGTTCTATCACCTCATCTATTCCACTTCTAATCTGTTCTATCACCTCATCTATTCCACCTCTAATCTGTTCTATCACCTCATCTAACTCCACCTCTAATCTGTTCTATCACCTCATCTATTCCACTTCTAATCTGTTCTATCACCTCATCTATTCCACTTCTAATCTGTTCTAACGCTTTATCTGTTCCACCTGTAAAGTGTTCTATCACCTCATCTATTCCACTTCTAATCCCCAATTCATTGACACATCTAATCCATTATAATCATATTTAATCACATGTAAATAAAACATCCAAACCAAGATCCCCAAACCCTCGGACAATCGTCCACCTTCAACAGGCTTCGAAGTGACCCTGCCGTGCACAGGCGCCGTGCAAAGCGAGGTCACCCTCGGCCTGAACATCAACGTCACCTCGCTGGACGCTCAGCGCGCCACCAGCCTGAGCATCGTCCGCAGCAAAGTCTGTCCCGTGAGGCGAGCCTCAGCTCTGGCCACGGCCGTTGCTGCCGCCGAATCAAAACGACCGGCAACTCAAACTGGAAGCGATATCGACGCTGATAAAGAGATTTCGACTGGAGATGGCAGAGTCGACGAGGATGTCGGCCGACACACCATCGTCGGTTTGTCGACGCGCTCCTTTGCCCTGCTGCTCACCGGCTCCGGGCTGTCGCTGGGGCTTATCGGTGGCTTAGCTGGGGTGTACTTTTGCCGGTCACGGCGGCGTCGGGGAGGCCAGGCGGGCAGTCAGCTGGGACGCCAGCCGGCGGTTCCTGGGGCGCCGGGCTGCAGCAGATTTCAGCAGCCGCCGCTGCCGCATCAGCAGCAGCAGCAGCAGTGCGTCGGACTGCTGGGCAACTATTCGCGCGTTGAGACTTGCAGCCAGACTAGCGGCTACACATCTTGCAGTGAGTGCCTGTCTGTCTGTCTGTCTGTCTGTCTGTCTGTCTGTCTGTCTGTCTGTCTGTCTGTCTGTCTGTCTGTCTGTCTGTCTGTCTGTCTGTCTGTCTGTCTGTCTGTCTTTTTTGTTTGTCTGTCTGTCTATCCGTCTTTCTGTCTTTCTGTCTGTGTGTCTGCCTGTCTGTCTGTCTGTGCGTCTGTCTGTCTGTCTGTCTCTCTTCCTGTCTGGCTGTCTGTGTGTCTGTCTGTCTGTCTGTCTGTCTGTCTGTATGTCTGTCTGTCCGTCGGTCTGTCTGTCTTTTCACCTTTCTGCTTGGCTCATGTACTTATTTAATCCCACTTCGCACCCTCTCACGCTCAGGTCTCCCCAGTCACCACCGTTTCGGCGGCAGCTCTTCCCCAAACGGGGATCAAAAACAGCAGCAGCAGTCTGGGGAACCGCAGCAGCAGCAGCAGAAGGCGGCGGACCGAGACCTGCTCAGGGAGCTGTGGACTCCTTGGGATAAAATCACGCTAAAGTGCATTCTAATGGAAGGTAATTTTTTAAATTTTTTGACTTCATAAAAATTTTATGATAATCTAAAAAACCGCTAAGATGTTCCGTCAACCCTCAGGCCAGTACAGCAGGGTGTACCGTGGCAGCATGAAAACAGGCAGCCGAGACGGTGAGGAGGAGGTGCTCATCAAAACAGTCAGCGGTGAGTTGCTCATCAAACTTGATCACGCCCATCAAACTTTCCTGAAAACTGTCAAACTTTCCTGACACCCATCAAGCTTTCCTGACACCCATCAAACTTTCCCGACACCCATCAAACTTTCCTGACACCCATCGAACTTTCCTGACACCCATAAACTTTTCCTGACACCCATTAAACTTTCCTGACACCCATCAAACTTTCCTGACACCCATCAAACTTTCCTGACACCCATCAAACTTTCCTGACACCCATCAAACTTTCCTGACACCCATCAAACGTTTCTGACACCCAAAAACTTTCCTGACACCCATCGAAATTTCCTGACACATATAAAGCTTTCCTGAGTCTATTTTTGCAGTTTCAATCCCATAAAATTTCCTTGCCGCTCAACCACCGTCTCCAGACGCAGCCAGGCCGGACCAAATTGGCGAGTTTGTGCACCGCGCAGCCGCCATGTGCGACCTTCAGCACCAGAATCTGAGCTGCGTGCTGGCCGCGTCAAGGATACCGGGCGATCCGAGGCCGCAGCTGGTGTACGCCTACCCGACGGAGGGCAATCTGAAGCTCTACCTGATGCGCTGTAGGGGCGCTCAGGCGACTTCGGCCTACTGTGTGAGTGGCGGGCTGTTTTTGTGAGATAGACAGGGGTAGAGAGTGTGAGATAGACAGGTAGAGTGCGAGATAGACAGGTAGAGAGTGTGAGATAGACAGGTAGAGAGTGCGAGATAGACAGGTAGAGAGTGTGACATAGACAGGTTTGAGTGTGAGATAGACAGGTAGAGAGTGTGACATAGACAGGTTTGAGTGTGAGATAGACAGGTTTGAGTGTGAGATAGACAGGTTTGAGTGTGAGATAGACAGGCTTGAGTGTGAGATAGACAGGCTTGAGTGTGAGATAGACAGGTACAGAGTGTGAGATAGACAGGTAGAGAGTGTAAGATAGACAGGTAGAGTGTGGGAGATAGACAGGTAGAGAGTGCGAGATAGACAGGTAGAGAGTGGGAGATAGACAGGTAGAGAGTGTGAGATATGAGATAGAGATGGAGCATGGAGACTAAGATGAAAGGGAGGGAGACAGTGAGACAAGATGTGGCCGAGGCAGAGAGCAAATACAGTGGGGATGCATACTGAAGTACATAGAACAAGAGATATTGAAAAATTAAAGTGTTTAAATTTCTACAAGATGGTAGAAGAGGAACTCAAAGAATCCAATGTGTGAAAATGTGTGTAGATTTAAGATAATTTGTTGGCTACATAAATTTAAGAAATTAACAATATTTTGAAATTAAAATAAAAAATCATTAGCTTAAACGGGTGAAAACTTTTTAACGCCAAACCATACACAAACCAGACTAAGCCCATTAAGCTGACTCCTTCAAGCAGAGAAAAAACTTTTAAAGAATTTCTTCCAGTAAGAAAAGTTTAAGAAGACTTGAAAGACAGCAGAAATTGGCGGGCAATGCAACTGGGAGTCTCTCTTTTGCTTGTCTGGTCTGTCTTCTAAGGGTTGGTGTCTCTAAGGTAGCCCTCTAGATCCCAGGGTTTGTCAGTCAGCCGTTAGTCGAGGGTAGGGTAGGGAGGTCCCAGGCTAGATAGGCAAGTTAATTTCGCCAGTTTATAGACCAAGTCCGAACGGACAGACAGTCAGACAGTGGCGACTGACTTGGGCGGCGCAGATATTTACCTTTTGTTTCCGAGTTGGCGCCCGCGCAAACCACATCCCCTGGGGCGAGCCGCTACCCTCCCCCAGAGCAGCCACGCCCAGCCCACACAGTTATTGCTAAGCAGGAAATTTGTTGGCACGCGCTTGCATGTCTTAGCAATACATTTTATATTCTAGCACGCATTCCTTTGACAAGAATTTTAAGAATGCGAGATTTTGGTTAGGAGGGGAAATTTTTCATCTGAATTTTTTGAGGACAAACGTCTAAGGTGAGATCAATATATCAATCAACCTAATAATTACATAATCAACCAATTAATCCTAAGCTACTCTATCCAATAGTTTATCAGATCAATAAAACTATCACTCAATTAGCAAAAAAGTCCGATGATTCGATCAGAAGCTATCAGTCAGTAAAAAAATTAATAAAGAAAACCACTTTAATACTTAGCTAGTTATAAAAAGGTTTCTATCGATCCGAACTTTTTCGCCATAATTTTTAAATATTTTCTGCTTCTAGCCAAGACGCAAAGCCAAAAAAAGTGGAAAAACTAGTGGAATTCGGCAAAGTGACGCGCCCACGAGGGACCTAAGGCGTCGTAAAAGACTGTGTGTGTGTGGTGTGTGTGTATGTTGACACAACGCAGCTCTATAATAGTTAAGAACACGTCAGAGAGGCAGGAGGAGGTCCTTTTCGACGCTCTCAATTTTATAAAATGAAAGTTTGGCAGCCATGGTGGCTTGGCTTCATTGCTGCTTCGGGTCGCATTTGACTGACATGTCTGTGCTAACAAAGGCAAAGCGCGCCTAGGGGGGGGGGGGGGAGGGAATGACAAACAAAAAATCCAATAACTGTCAATCGTTGAAAAGGGGGTTAGACACGATCTCTCTTTAGAATGAGTGAAAGTAAAACCTGATTCGGATCTAAGGTACTGAGCGAAGGTTATGAAAAGTTTAGGGATCTAAGAAACGATAAATGTTGAACAGAAAAATGACTGTCATGTTAATCTTAAAAAAAATTTTTGATGCTCCAGGTTCTCTCAACCCAACAGCTCATCGCTATGGCCAGCCAGCTGGCACGGGGTCTGCAGTTCATGCACAGAAAGCGATTCGTTCACGGCGATGTGGCTTGCAGAAACTGTGTGTGAGTGCCCTATTGTTAGTAGCTGTTGACTACTGTTAGTAGCCTTCAGGTGCGCTGCTTGTGGGCTGTTAAAAAAGGCAGGCAGACAGACAGCCAGACAGACAGACACACAGACAGACAGACAGACAGACAGACACACAGACAGACAGACAGACAGACAGACAGACAGACAGACAGACAGACAGACAGACAGACAGACAGACAGACAGACAGACAGACAGACAGACAGACAGACAGACAGACAGGCAGACAGACAGACACACAGACAGACAGACAGACAGACAGACAGACAGACAGACAGACAGACAGACAGACAGACAGACAGACAGACAGACAGACAGACAGACAGACAGACAGACAGGCAGACAGACAGACAGACAGACAGACAGACAGAGACAGACAGACAGACAGACAGACAGACAGACAGACAGACAGACAGACAGACAGACAGACAGACAGACAGACAGAGAGACAGACAGACAGACAGACAGACAGACAGACAGACAGACAGACAGACAGACAGACAGACAGACAGACAGACAGACAGACAGACAGACAGACACAGACAGACAGACAGACAGACAGACAGTCAGACAGACGCTGTCATGCCCATCCCCCCTACAGTCTGACCAGCGATTACACAGTCAAGCTGACCGACGCCGCGCTCAGCAGAGATCTGTTCCCAGAAGACTACGAGTCTTTCGCCAGTCCAGCGGTTGATCAGCCGCCACTCAGCCTGCCGATTCGCTGGATGCCGCCGGAAGCTCTGTCGGCGATGAGCCTCGCAGACCCGGCAGTCGACGTCTGGTCGCTGGGCGTCGCGCTCTGGGAGCTGATCACCCGCTGCCAGCAGCCGTTCGCCGAGGTGCCGCCGCCGATGCTGCCGAGACGTCTGGCCGAGGGCTGTCGGCTGGCAAAGCCGGCCAACTGTCCGGACCAGCTGTGAGCAGAGAGGGTTTTTTTGGCTACTTCTTTGTCCCCAAAACTGGGATGTTTGTGCTCGTAGTTTAAGTGGTTGGATCGTCCTCCAAAAAATTATATTTCAAATTTTTTCATTAACAGTCCATTCTAAAGATAAAATTAGAAAACAGCTTTAAGAAGATTGTAACGGCACAAATCTACTTTACTAAATTACTAAAAATCGTTCTTTATCTTTAACTTGCACGGGCAATGCGAAAAAATTCAAGATAAAAATGTACTACGATGCATATCGGACTAGATCGCCACTAGCTGCGGCTGTGGCGTGGGGCTGTACATCCAGTTTTAATCTGGAAGACTCAAAAAACCTGTAGGACTCAGAAGATCGGGAAGACCAAGAAGACCTGAAAGAGCCGTAAGACCTGGAAAACATAGAAGATCTGAAAGATCTGAAAGATTTAGAAGACCCGGAGGAGCTAATGAGAGACCTAAAAGACCTGAAAGACCCAAAAGATCTCAAAGACACGTCTCTTTCAGATCTAGAAGATCCTGAACATCTGGTTGACCCTGGAGACCCGAAAGACCCAGAAGACCTGGAAGGCCTGCAAGACCGCTTTTATGATGCCGAAAATTTGTGTCCTTGAATAGGCTGAATAGCTTATAGTGACGAGAGGATTCATGGATTAGGATTCTTTCCTTCTAGAGATATTTATTGATTACAGCTTTAAGGATAGGTTGGATGTCAAACCTGATTTTTTAAATATGAATAAACAAGTTTCATTCGCATGACCAATGCAGCAAAAGTAACCTCCAATCCCCCCCATCCAAACTGCAGCTACTCTATCATGTCCAACTGCTGGCACGCCGACCCGATGCAGCGACCCCGTCTGTCGCAAATCTACGCCGAAATTGGGGAATTCAGTTCGACTCTGCGGTCGTACGTTTGAATGCGAAAAACTTTAGCGATTTTCCTGTGTTTTTTTCATGATTGTGTTGCGCTGTTTTTTTACGGATATTGTTAAGCATTGACTGCTAATTTACTTGCTAGTCTAGTATGAGTAGCGGATCGAAAACTATGCAAAAGATAGTTTTTTCTACGTTTTTTAATTACCTAACTGATTCACCTATGCATGGTGCCTTAATGTTTCACATTGCATGCCTTGCAAAAAATTATGTCCCCTGTATATTTTATCTGCAAATGGTCTACGTTTTAGCAATCCTATCTTAGTCGATTGTTTTTTAAACTGGACCAAAAAAGTTAATTACTCAACATATCGGAAATACACCACCAATCTAGCAATTTGCAGTGACTAAATAACTATAAATTTAAATTTCCCTTGTGTTTTAGCGCTTGGATTAATTCTAACAAATTTGAAAATAAACATGACACGAAAAACAATGGTGTGCTAGTAAACGACACAAGTTCTTATGATTTCATTAATTCATCTAGTTGGTTGAATGGACTTTAGTGAAAAGACGATTTAAAAGTAGATGGAATCGTATCAAACTTGTATATATTATATATAGTATTTAAAATATCCTAGAATTGTTTATTTAACGAATATAAATAACTAAATTAACTTTTCATAAGGTATAAACGATGTAAAAGTTAATTCGATTGGAGATTCATGATGGACGTATGTTGTTTTAAGCACTCGGCGTTTGAGCAGCACCATCGTTCAGAGTCCCAGCTTGTACACAACGACATTCAGACTGCCGTTGCTGAATGTGCCGAAGGTGTTCCTCTCGTGAGCAACGTTGCTGGAATTTTGAAATTGTTTTTGAAATTGTCTTTTTTTATCGAGCTCATCAGAGGTCACGTGACATTAGGCCATCCTAGCGACTCACCAGCCGAAGCTCTTGCCAGCAATCACGTTCCAAGTCTCGCCAAGCTGCTGGTCTAGCCTGCGCTTCAGGTTGGAGCAGATCGCCTCGTCGTCCTTGGAGTTGGCGCTGATCTCGGAGATCAGGCCCTGGATGGTGCGACGAAGATCGTCGGGCATCTCGCTGCGCTTGGGGTCCATGGCTTGAACTGCTTGAGAGCTTGAGCTGTTGATGAGCTTGGCAAAACTTGCTGCTTGCGGAGGTGCAGAAGCAGCTGGCAGTCACGCCCCGGCGAGCTTTAAGTAGCCCCCGACTACTCAGCCTGCCAAGCCGACCCCTCCCTTCGCCACGCAGGTCATCCTAGCTTCATCACTGAAACTATTGGCTGGAGCAATTCGGCCAGACTCCCAGTGTCTCTAGGCGCTTACGACCAGCTGGTTAGCTGCAGCTAAACTCCTAGGATGCCTTCGCATTGGCTGGGCATTGTCTGGTTCGGCTCAAACGGAGGAGGGTTGGCCTCTTCGGTCCACATTTGTCCACAAAGCACCGAGTGCTCAATGCATGAATGGAGGCACTCCGCTTAGAGGTAGGAGGTGGAGTCGAGCGCTACAATTGCCCACCCGAACTACAGTTGATGCAGCCTCGCATTGTGTTTGCCAATGCAAAATAATAAAAAATGGGCGCATGCTCTCAGTTTTGAATGAATATGGAATGCGACAATAAAAACGAAACGAATGCCAGTTTAGGAACCGGTTGGGTGCAGTCTCTCTGGGCATGTCTTTTATTCATTAGGTCCTAAATTTTAGTTCTAGAGTGTCGGGGTCAGGCCTTAGCCGAGGTAGAGAGAAAATATGGTAAGAATTTTGAGCAAAGCAAATGGTCTCAGAGGCTATGCACAGAGACTTACACAGCCTGAGCATTTGCTTGAATTCTTCTTTCGTAAATATATTTATGCGGCAGTACGAGCCATATTGAGTTTTAAATATCCTAAAAACTCTTCACTAGTAGTATTAGGGCTGTGGGTTTAGGAAGCTAAAATTCTGTAGTCTACACCTTTATCTGTCAGTCTCTATTCCACCACTTTTGCGAGTCCCTTGTTTTAAAAACATTCGCTCAGAAGCTATTTTGAAACCATGATTTAGCCGTGGGAGGCGCATCCCCATTAGTACCAGAGATCATAGAAGGTTATTTGGCTAGTTCTGTTAATGCTTTTTTAAAGCGCACCGACACCTACAAACAGACAGACAGACAGACAGACAGATGGAAAGACAGGCAGACAGACAGACAGGCAGACTGACAGACATACAGGCAGACAGACAGACTGACTGACATACAGACAGACAGACACAGACAGACAGACGGACAGATAGACAGACAGAATGAGAGACAGACAGACAGAGAGACGGAAAAAGAGACAGGCAGGCTGTCAGGTAGCTACACAAGGACAAAAAGATTGACAAGGTTTTTCCAGCCTACTTTCTTCTGATACAGTCTGGATTGAAAACAGAGTTATAATAAAAAAACTGACGGTTTCTCACCATCAATGTCTCGGTTCCGATGTTCCGATCGTCAATTGAGTGAAAGTCATTACGAAAAGAACAGCGAGAATAGATTTGAATTTTTCTTTGCATGTTATACATTTATAAATTAAATTAAACAATCCAGCTGACTAAAATATTGCGCCAGCAAAGTACTTTTAGCAAGTGCTGTTACAGAAGGAGCGGGGCGGGACGGCTCAATTTGTAGATGTGTCAGCAAGTGCAAGAGTTTTCAACCCGCTCTCCTCCCGTTTTCTTCCCTTGTACACTTTAGCGCACGCTTCATTTTCTGGTGCTTGGGATTGCTTTAAATACTGAAGACATGGATTTACGCTTGTAGGCTATGATATTACTTAGTTGGTTCCTTTTGATGCAGCCTAAATCCTTCTAGCCTTATCTTGCTTACAGTCTCAAATTATAGAATCTTTCTTTCCAATTGAATTTTCTCATTTAAACTGGCATTGAAAAACAAGTAACTGGGAAAACAATTGATTGTTTATGCTCTAAAAAAATTTACAAAGAGCGTAGGTTACTATTTTTAAATGTGTCGAAACAATTACTGACGAATTTTCTACCTTCTAATGCGCTATTCTAAGTAGCTTTTAAGCGCTTGTACCAGTTGTACCAAAAATAAAGAGCTACTTTAACATCATCTTTATATACATTCCGTCATCATAATTACGCCAGAGCAGTACGCTATTTTAGGTCATGATTTTAGATCCTACTGAATTGACAACTTCTTGGCGTACAAATTCGTAAACGGATGTAGAGATGAATCAGAGAAAAATCCCCGGGCTTAACTTGCTCCCAGCATTGCTAACTAATTAAACATGCAGCAGTGCCGAGTAGAAGCTGGGGCCGCCAGACGCCTTAAAGATCATCGTCCGAGGCTTACAATAAAGACAGCGATCAATAGTAACTTGTTGCTCGGCCCAGCCAGCACGCAGGTGAACTGGACAAAAGTTCTCACTAGTTTGTACCAGTCGCGCCAATACAGCTATTTGGTCAGGATCCTGAAAGACGGTCTCGCCGATCCCAACAGCCGACTCGAACGGGCCGGCTCGATGCCCACGCCGATGCTGGTCGATGCGGTCGGCCGAGGCGAGACCGACTTCGCCCTGGAGCTCATCCGCCTCGGCAACATCGACTGCAACCTGAGCCGGGAGGACGGCACGACGCCGCTGATCATGGCCGCCAGCAGGGGCCACGAGAAGGTGGTCGAGGCGCTGCTGAGCCGGTGCGGAGGCGAGCTCGAGCTCGACGCCAGGAACAGCAATGGATCGACGGCGCTGATCGTGTCGGCCAGGCCGGGCCACGCCGGCATCGTGCGGCGGCTGCTGGACGCGGGGGCGGACAGGACCTGCGCGCAGTACACGGGTCTCACGGCCCTGCATTTCGCGTGCCGGGACGGCCATCTGGAGATCGCGGAGCTGCTGCTGGACTGTCCTAGCGATGTCGCCAAGCAGATCTTGGAGTCGCGAGACAGAAACGAGTTCAGCCCGCTGATGTACTGCTGCCAGCGCGATCACCACAAGGTCGCCGAGCTTATTCTCCGCAGCGATGAAGCCACGCAGCTTGGCGGCAAAAGTCGGCACGGCACGGCGCTGCACGTGGCTGCGATGCACGGCAGCGGCAAGGCTCTGAAGCTGCTGCTCAAATCCGGCAGGCTCGACCCCAGCGACACCGATGCGAGAGGTCGGACCGCGCTTGACGTTGCCAAGCAGAAAGGCAGCAAGAGCTGCGAGCGCATCCTGATGCAGAGCCTCCACCCCGACTCAGCCTCAAGCAGTGATGTCGCATGCTGCAAGAAGTTCCTCCAGCTGGATCCGACTCTTAGCGAACAGATAGCCGGAATGCCCCGTGATGAGTTCTCCCTGATGCTTCATCACCGGATGCTGGAGGCGGGCCACAGCAGCCAGCGGGCCACATTTCAGGCCGGGGCTGCGGACGCGCTGGCAGAGCTGGGCAACATTTCCGAGCTGCGCCAGCGATTCGACTGTCGCAAAACGTCCGGGAGTTTCTCCGACGGGTGGGGCGGCAATTCGCAGCGCCTGAACGGCAGCGTGGCCGGCAGCTCGGATGTGGACATGAGCGTGCAGCAGAGGAATCCCATCCACGTCAGCGGCTGGTGCAGGTGCCAGGGAGTGAAGACCTACCCTCTGGAAGAAGGCTTCCTCAGACTCGATGTCGTCAGCGGAGACAAGCCGAGCAAGACGGACCTGGCCGTCGGCGTGCGGCCGTCGATGGACTTCTGCTCGTTCCGGCCCAGCTGCTGCTTCCCTGAGGAGCTGCGGCAGCGGATGGCCGAGCTGCCACGCCGGTTCAAGCCGCCCCGCGACATCGAAGTCGAATTTGTTCGCTCAAGGCGCCCGCAGTGCGCCGACCAGATGGAGATGCGGATCAGCTGTACCTCGATGGAGAAGGCGACTCTGCGCCAGATGAGCACGTGCCAAGGCCAGGTCTTTGTCATTGTAAAGTACATCTTCAAGCACGTGCTGGCTTGCGGTGGGCTCAAGTCCTACCACTCAAAGACCCTGATGTTCTTTCTGCTGCGCGATATTGCCGAGACCGAGTGGCGAGCGGACAAGCTGGAGTGGCTGGTTGAGACCGCACTGCTCCGATTCGAGCGCTTCATCATTGAGAGCGAAGACTACGGAGACTCGAACTGTATGCCGCACTTCTTCATCCCGGATGCGTGGGTGTACTTCAAGACTGACGCTGAGGTGAAGAGGTCCGCCATCATTGACTGCCTGAGGGCGGCCCGGAACCATCTGCGAGCGATTCTGGCCGACTACATGAAGCAGCACCTTCGGCCGCTGCGCCGCGGTGAAAACTCGCCGTTCGTGTTCCACCCGTTCTGCCTGATCGAGCTGGTCACACCGTTCCAGCGGCCGAAGATTCCCGAGTCTGGACGGCTGACAAGGTACCGGGACATTTATCCCATGGTGTTCAAGATCCTTGAAGACATTGGCGACCCCAGCTGCGCAGGAACTCGTTGCGAAAGCCTACAACGCGACATCGACTCGCTGCCAGACAGCGCCGCTACGGCCCAGGCAGCGCTCAGAGTGCTCCTGCACCTGAAACTCGGTCAGCTGTCTGCAGCGCAGCAGGCGCTGACTGCTTCCGACAGCATCCGGGTGAACCGGGAGATCGAATTTCAGTCCTGCGAGTCTGTCGAAGATGCGAAGCGGTGCGTGCTGCAACTTCTGAACGGCACCAACTCGGCTTGGAAGTTCTGCTTCTACTTCAACAAGGAGTTGGACTTGAGCTTCTTGCCCGCATCCGTGACCTTCAATCTGTTGTACCCGCTGCCTGGACACCTGATGCTCGACTATTCCTACTTTGTGAATTTCGATGCCGCCCTGAAGGTCCTCCGCCTGTGCCTCAACCCCGATTCAGCAGGCGATATTTTGACGCGATGGTACTCGGAGATGTGCTCAGCAGAGGATGGTGACGACATCTACGAGTGGTACTTGTTCTCCAGATTCACACGGAACCCTGAGCAGCTGCAGCACTGCCTGACTAGAATGGAGTATATAAGTGTTGGTCTTGACGAGGAGTTGGACATGATTGGCAAAGTGGAGGGCACTCTTAATACTCGTAGCACTGCTGAATCTTAAACTGTTCACTGCAAGAACATTATTTACCAGCGTAAAATTTCGTACAGTCAGCTGTGCTTTACTGTACACTCTATGCGATGTATTTAAGTGTTTTTTAAAGGATGCAATCTCTGTTGCAGCTGTACATTTTCCAGAAGCTTGTTAACAAAATTCATAATTGTAAACATTAAAGCATACGTCTTACACCTTATATTAGGTCTGAAACCAATAACGAAAAAATCTGAAATTAGTTTCAGATTTATCGAGAATAGCATAATACTCAATGGCTCTGGAATGAAATCAAAATGAAATATTATTATTTACATTTACGAGCGTATATCCTATTTCACATCCTTTATATCATTGAAAAAATAAAGAATCAAATTTCTATTATAGTCTTTTAAATGTAAAAATTTACTCTCTGCACTAGACTTGCGGCAATTCACCGTTCAAATGCATTTTCGCAACCATGTCTCGATTTTTTTACTAATTGCCGTCTGAAAGTTGACCTTGACGGCCAGGAATTCTATGGGGCCCTCCATAAGGAGCCAGGAGTCTTGGCGCCCAATGGCCAGGAGTTTTGGCGCCCCCCATGGCCAGGAGTCTTGGCGCCCCATGGCCAGGAGTTTTGGCGCCCCATGGCCAGGAGTCTTGGCGCCCCCCCATGGCCAGGAGTCTTGGCGCCCCCCCCCCCCCCATGGCCAGGAGTCTTGGCGCCCCCTCCCCCATGGCCAGGAGTCTTGGCGCCCCCCCATGGCCAGGAGTCTTGGCGCCCCCCCCCCCATGGCCAGGAGTCTTGGCGCCCCCTCCATGGCCAGGAGTCTTGGCGCCCCCCCATGGCCAGGAGTCTTGGCGCCCCCCCCCCCCCATGGCCAGGAGTCTTGGCGCCCCCTCCCCCATGGCCAGGAGTCTTGGCGCCCCCCCCATGGCCAGGAGTCTTGGCGCCCCCCCCCCCCCATGGCCAGGAGTCTTGGCGCCCCCCCATGGCCAGGAGTCTTGGCGCCCCCCCCCCCCATGGCCAGGAGTTTTGGCGCCCCCAAGCGTAATATGCAATTTTTTCTTGAATCTCGAAGATTGGCGCTTGGTCTACATTTTGGCCATAGACAATTCAGAGACATTCCTGTGTTTGGCCCACAGATCTTATAAGAGAAAAAGCAAATGCTTATTGGATCTGTCTTTTGGACTAGCTCATGGCTTAACTTATGCTGGGAGCAAAAGCAATAAATAAACATTGCAACTAACCTGTCGAAAATTGCTGACTGCAATTTTCTCTAATTGGACGAAGAGTGTGAAAGATTTACACAGAAATAATCACTAGTGCAGCTAATAAAACGCGGAGGACCCCAACGTCCGTCAAATCTGCCTGCGCCATCTATGAAGCTGGTGCTGCTCGGCCACGGCCACGGTGATCCATTTTTCTGCCTCGCTGTCAAGAAATTTATTCGACTATCTACGAGAATATCTATCTATCTATCTATCTATCTATCTATCTATCTATCTATCTGTCTATCTATCTATCTATCTATCTATCTATCTATCTATCTATCTATCTATCTATCTATCTATCTATCCATCTATCTATCTATCTATCTGTCATTCTATCGATCTATCCATCTTTAGATCTATATAGATCTTTCTCTATCCATCCATAATAAAAAAGTCTGTAACATAGTTTGAAGTTACAACCGTAGCCGAATTTTTGACTGACAAAAGTTTTTGGTATTTTTTGTTAAAATAAAACAGTGCCGTTTCCAATTGTTAGAAATCATAAGTCTTATTATTATTATTATTATTAGCGCACGCAAAAAGGTGCAGATTTTTTTTTAATTTTTATTTGTATAAAAAAAACAAACAAACGAGAAAAAATGAATAAGCAATACGATAATACAGAGCGATTATTTTTGGGTGGACTGATAAGAACGATTAATATTTGGGATTGATAAAATTTACAACGCAATACTTCAGTAGGTATTCAGAGCAGTGGTATTAGCTATATATTTCTAATTTTACTCATCTTTGTAATGAATTGTACTAGCTCCTTCGTTAGATTTTTGTCTTCCTGTGTCATCAGATAGAATACTTTATCTTCATCTGTCAGAAGGCTAAAGTTCTGCATATTTTTAGCAACATTTTCAATGAACGCTTTTCGCGTTAATTGATATTCCTCCCAGGTGCATTTAAGCATAAAGTGTATCTCATTCTCTACTTCGCAGTGGCACTTTGGGCAAATTCTGTTTTCGTACGGAACTTTTGGTCTCACTAATCTCATGGTTTCACAGGCTAACCTATGGTTTCCTAGTCTAAAAGTTGAAAAAAGCTTCCTTGACTCTGGGTCTAAGAATTCCAAATATCTCTCAGGAGTGTTAAAGCATTTAAAAGTATAATAGAAGTGCCCTAACTTGGCAGAGTTTTGAGTTTTTTGTTTCCAGTGCGTCATAAATTGAGTCTCGAAGTTTTCTTTGTGCGTTTTGAAATTTTTCCTAATGCTAGCTCCCGTGTTGGTGTTTCGCAAAACATCACTATTCATTTTTAATCTTATCCCTACATCTTTTTATGCGGGATCGCTGACTAATCTCGAAATTATGGAATCTGGACGCTTCGCCAGAGAAGACCAGTATGAAATGGTTCTTTTTTGGATGTTGTACAGGAGTGGCAATCTGCCGAGTTCTGAGCGCGCTCCACTATTATCTGTGTTGCTATGTACTTGTAGTAGGGCTTTACAAATCCTAAAGTTTATTCTTTCTACTAAAGTTCGATCCCAAGGTCCTAACTTCCATGTAACGAAGGCCCCCCAGGCTTCAGACGCATATAGAATTATGCTTTCTATCATAGCTGCACAAAACAATTTCAGTTGTTTGTAACTTACCGCCTTAAACCCCGCTAACTTCCTCAATAGAGCGATTGGGTATCCGCATTTTTTATACGTTTCTATAATGTGTGTATCAGCAGTTCCTTTTGCGTTCAGGTGGAAGCCCAGATATTTCCACTCTTGAACCGATTCTACAAGCTTCCCATGGAGGATCAACCTACCAGTAGCTTTTGTGTGAGTATTACAACTTAGGAGCTTTGTTTTCTGTATATTTATCTCTAACATGTTATTGTGACAGAACTCAGCCACTTTATCGAGCCCCTTCTGTAGCTCACCTAGGTCTTCTCCAAATATGACTAAATCATCACAAAAAAGTAGGTTGTTGATTTCTTCATTCATTACATATGTCTTGCTGTCGAAGGAATTGCTAAGAATTTTACTCAACGGGTCAATGTATAGTGCGAATAGAAGTGGGGAGAGGGGACAACCTTGTCTAACCCCATTTGTTATCGCATGCTCCTTGGTGGAGGTACCTTCAGCTACTTTAATGCAAAACTTCGCGCTTGAGTACATGCTCCTTAAAACATTTACTATTTCAGTCCCGACATTAAGCTCCTTGAGCCGCCTAAATAGCGTATGGTGATGCACCATGTCGAAGGCACTTTTTAAATCGAAAAAAACTAAGTGCAGGGGTTTCTTTTTTCGTTTCTTTTCTTGTATAAGGGTAAGTAGGGTAGCGATGTGGTCGGAAGTTCGGTAGCCTTTCCTATTGCCTATTTGACTAGCAGATAGTAAGTTTGTCATTCTAATAGACTTCTCGAGCTTTTCATAAATAATAGAAGAAAATAGACGAGCCATCACTGGTAGAACACTGATGGGCCTGTAATTTTTAGGGTCACTTCGGGAACCCTTTTTAAAAATTGGGGTTACTAGGGCTATGGACCACTGTCTAGGAGTGTAACCACCACTTAAAATAGTGTTAAATAGTTTCAATAAAATAGATTTTAGTACACTGTACCCATACAAAATATGCTCGTTGGTTATCCCATCTATACCTGCTGCCTTTCTTTTTTCAGCTTTTTAACAGCTTTGTCTAATTCTTCACAAGTAATGACTTCTGGGTGCTATTTACTACCGCCTCCGTCCTATTGTCAACTCGCGTTCTTATAGGGGGATGCGCATTAAAGACATTTACAAGGTTGCTTTCTATGTCAACAATTGGAGCTTGTGCTCCTTGAGTGTGCCTGGTTGGAAATAGTAGCTCTTCGGCTCTCTTTAAGCCCGCCCAAAATGTTCTAGGGGAGTTTGAGGAGGCCAATCTATGAATGCTATCATTGATATCTCTATACCTCAGCAATTTTAGCTGTTGCTTGTATTTCTTTGCCAACTCTTCATATTCATTAGCTAGATCCTTATCTGCTGGTCTTCGATGTTTTTTTCTTGCTACGTATTTCAGTGATTTACTTAAAGACCTTAAAGTATTGTCTCTATTGACCCAAAATTTATTTGGAATGATTGGCTTAATACTACTTTCCGCAACTACACAGTTTCCCAGAAATTCTGTAATATCATCTGAAATTCTGTCTATGCTTGTGTCTTGATGGGTCTCTAAGTCTAGGATTTTTTGGATGACTCCTGCGCAGTGGCCCGCTTGCAGTGCCTCAGTGTACTTTCGCTGCTGCTCACTATTCCACCTGGGGGAAATTTTTAAGCTATGCCTTTTTCCAAGCCCGATTTCTGTGTAACCGTGAGGTTAGGTGTCTTGAGTTCGACTGTGATGGCGCAATGCTTAGACAAGTGGCTTTGGGGGTGTACGAAAAAATCCGAAACAATTTCTTTGTTGTCTCCACTTACAATCGCGTAGTCAATTGTACTACGCCCTAGTGAACAGCTATAGGTATAGTTCCCCAATAAATCTCCCTGGATGGAGCCGTTGAGGACTGTCGATTTTGTTTCACAGCAGACCTCGATTAGTCTTAAACCATGTTTATTTTTTTCCATGTCTTGGCATTGTCTATGACCAAACCCATCACTATTTGACTGCATTGTCCCGGTTCGAGCATTGAAATCGCCTACTGTTACTAGAATGCCTTCTGTGGAGTAGCTATGAATGAGATTTTTTAAATCATCCCAAATTTCCTCCTTATAGTATTTTGAACTTTCAGGGGGCACATAGCAGCCTAAAATGAACAAAGGCATTGCTCCAGTTGTTGTCTTTATTTTTAAAACCAATACAAAGTCACTTTTGTGTACCAAAGATGCAGTGGGAGCCAGGGATTTTCTTACGAGAAATGCCATCCCATTGGAAAGCCTGCCTTGGTTTATGCCGCTAATTTTTAACCCATCTGCACCAAAGCTAGTGAAATCCATCGTTAAGTTGGATTCCAATGTTTCTAGTCGGGAGTGTGTTTCACAGAGGAATATTACGTCTCTATTTTGAATATGTTCCTGGAAGCTTGGCGATTGTAGTTTGCACTCGCCACTGAACGTCAAACCATCTATGTTCCAGCTAGTTACTAACAGCTCGGGTTTTTTAGTTAAATTTTGCTGTTTATCACTGCTCTGCGCTCCTACCGAATTTTGGGGGATAAAAATTTCGTTACCGGATAACAGTGACATTTTTGCAATTGATTACAGTATAAATATGTTAATATAAGGAAAATGTTCGAACGAAATAGGGGGCGAAATTAGAATATTGATTTCTGATAGAAGGCTTTAGCTATTCGTTAGTAACAAAAAGAGCACACGGAGTCTCCACGCCTCCACCCCGCCATTGACCAGCTTAGTAAGGCGTCGGAAAATGCCTTCTGAAGTCTGCAGGGGCGCGATTGCGGCCTGTGTAGTATTGGTAGGGGTCGCGGCTGAGGCGGCCGCCGTAGCCGCTATTTCCGCCGAGAGCGAAGTGACTGCCATTGTTGAAGCTGTAGCTTGTTCGGTTGTCATGGAGATTGCTTCGCGGGTAACGGTAGCCTCTGTCACTGTCTCCGGGCTTGTAATATCCGCTGTAATTGCTGTGCTGTTGCCGGTAGCTATTGTTGCCGTAGCTGGGGCGTGCACGATGGCTGGTGATGTTTTCGTGACCTGAATAGTGCTGTTTGATGTTGTTACGACCGTTGCTGTTGCGTCTAAAGCGAACCCGCTGTTGAAAGTTTGCTCTCGTTTTTAGCTTTAAGCTGCTGACACCACTTGAGATGACCGAAAAGGTAAACGCAGATCCGCTACTAGTCAGCCAGTCTTCATTTCCGTGAAAGTCGGACAGTTCGAGACTAATCACTTTGTGTTTTATATCGAATTCGCTAAGTTCTTTTTCCAGGAGGTCTTGAATAAGTTTATTCTTCTCTGGCGTAATTATCAAGTGTTGGCAGGTGGGACCATGGTGCAATTTCCCTTGTTCGATTGCTGTAATTAGTTTGTATGCCTGCTCATGAGAGGGGCCACTACTAAAGTCAACCACAAGGCACTCCTGAGCTCCTACTTCTGGATTTTTTAGGACTTCGATTAGCTCTGTGTTCGACTCGTGGTACAAAACTCGCAGAGTGCTACATGGAAAAATTCTTCGATAGTCTATAGCACGGCCTCTGTTTGAGCTGAGGACCACAGCGTCGTGTACCTTCAAAGCCCTGGAGCTTTGTGCAGACTGGCCAGGATCCACTGTTGTGCCCTTTGTGGCACCTACTTTTTCGGCGTAAGTTTTTATCTCCTGGTCTGATGCTTCGCGAGGTCGCATTTTTTCTTGGTTTGTGACCATCTTGGACACTGCTAGCTGGATGTCTTCGGTAATTTTTTGTCCTTTTAAAATTTCCATTTTTGAAGATCTTTCCTCGGAAATAATCGCCTCTTTATTTGACACAATTGACTGCTTTACCTGGTTGACAATGTCGGATTTAGTGCTGTTGAGTGACTTTTGGAGCGCAGTTTGACTTTCTTTAAGCTTAAGTTCGAGCTCGTGCTTTAAACTTTCGGTTAGAGACTGCAGGCTGTTGCGTGTTTTTTGGATGAAGGCGTCCATGCACAGGCTGTTCGACAACAGTTTAATCTGACTGAGTGCGGCAGCAACCCCTTCTTCGACGACTTTCAATCGTTTCCAATCTGTGTCCATCAATAAGCCCTGGTCAGTGTTTGTTGCTGCATCCACCAGAATTGGTCCTGCTTGTACTTCTTTCTCTTTCTGCCTTGACTTTTCTGGGGAGCTTTTCTTCTTCTTTTTTTGGCCCGATCTTGGGTTTTTGGATTTGACGCCTGCTTCTGTCGCGCTGGCTGTCTCAACACCACTGGCTTCGTCTGCTGATGTACTTGCTCTCTGATCTGCGTCGTCTGTTGTCTTTCTTTTCCTAAGACTTGTTCTTCTGACCTGGCTTGGAAGAGGTTGACTGAGGAACGAGATGTCGATCGGCATTTGTGCATCGTCGGCTGACGCGGACATTCGGTTTTTTGTGAGTTCGGGCTTTTCTCTTCGTTCACTTCTACAACAGCTGGATCGGTTGAGATACGGCATTGGTTTTTTTGATGTGGTGGAATGTTATATTGATGCGCGGTGGGCATTCACCGGTTTTGAGAACAGCGTGTCGAAATTTAGATTGGGAAGTGCCTTGCATCACCATTATGCTTCCTGGCTGCATGACGGCTAAATAGCTGAGACCTTCCTCGATGTTTTCAATAGAAAGGCCTCGAGTGGCTCCCAATGAAAGACTGGCGATAGTAGGATTGTCTCCTAGGCAAGATTCGTTATCTTGATGGAAATTTATTGAATCATTGCCATCTCTGTAGAGGTTCAAGAGCGCGCTGTTAAAGTCTACTCCGAACTCGGACGATAGTTTTTGTTTTAATTCTAGAAGGCTGCCGGGCCAGTCTTGGTTTTCTTTCCACTCTACTCCAGCGTAGGAGTATGGCAACCCATATGCAAAAGACCTTCTAGGTTCTTCAAATTCATTTCCTCTGATTTTGCAGATTTTTGCCTGCCATGGCGTACTTTTAAGCAAATCATCAAAAAGCTGCGCATGATTCTGGTAGTAGTTGTTGCAGTAAATAAATGGGTGCTTGTCATAACTAACGTTTTCGTTTTTGGTCACTTGAATATTCAACCATTGGTGTTTAGGAAGATTGGATTGGCTTTGAACAGGTGTTTGATTGCTCTCCGCGCAGTGCGAGGCGGGGGTGGAGGCGTTAGAGTTTTCCACGCTCATTTCTAAGACAAGAACATATTAAATGTACATTACAGTGCGCTAGCAGAAAGTTAAGAACTATTGAATCAGTTAAAGGCTGTAGGAGTCTATAGATGGGCGCGGAGGGGTACAAGTACTTAGCGGCTTATTTTTGATACGTAGAGAGCCTCACACAAATGTATGTACAATTAGCAAATGTTGTACGCAATTTTTATACCAATATAGAGCTAATTTAGAAAAAACGTTATTTTGTTAAGCTTATTACATGGACTTAAATGATTAGCGGTGCTTATTTAATAAAAGAAAGTACTTGTTAAATAATTATTTAATTGCTATGTTTGGAAAACAGTGTTTAGTGAACTTCAAAGTGTTCAAAGGATATAAAAAGCGAGAAATAAGTTGACTTTTTGGAATCGCGTGGAGAGCCTCAAATCATGTAAAATGATGTACAAAGTCGATAATCAGTTTTTTACAAAATACGCTTCGAGTACTTAGTATAAAAAAAAGAAAATACCACAAGTTCGAGTCCGTTTGAAGCTGCGTCGAACAAAACCTCTCGCGAGTTTTGATGATCAGGCGTTTTGGAGTTATGCCATTTGCAGTGTCGGTCTAGGTGTGCGTGTTTTTAATGTCTACGTTTGTCTACAGGGTTGTTGGGGTTTGGGTCCACCGTAGAATATCTGATAAAATATCAACGAATTTATTGATGACTTTCTTACATTGACTGTTTGTTTACCCACATTTCGTGATATTTATAGAAAATTTTTCAGTTACTTTATCCCTAACAAGTGAAAGGCTTTATACTCGTACAAATTCAGACAGCGTTTTAAAAAAGAAAATTAAGTGATAATGCGATAATTTTCCCGTTCAAAATGGAATAGCAGATAGGCTGATTGAGAACGACTAGAATAAAAAAAAGATGGCATTTTAATAAAACACTAGCAGATTGCAACAAAACCCATTTGATCCATTAGCTCGCAGAGGGCAATCGACTGTGACCTAGCGATTCTACAGGAAGTCAATAAAGAACTAATTTTTAGAAAATCAATTGCTTTTTATCGATGATTAAATTGAAGGAAAACTGCAAATGAAGACTTGGAATTAGCTGTCAATCGGGAAAATACGATTCCTGTTTAGTTGCTATGGCCAACTTTAGCACACCCGTCGCTGCCTGTTGTGCCGCAATTTCACTGCTGGTCGCTTTGCTACGCTCTGGGCAGGCAGCTCGAGATTACTCGAATTGGCTGCTTTCAAGCCAAAGTCGGCGGCGTCAGGGATGTTAACGGACTGAAGAACTTCAAGTTTGAAAGCGTCACCGTGCCAAGCTTCGTGAACACGATGTACATTCAGCACGAGGCGTTGTTCTCCGATGGTGGAATGATGCGCGAGTCTTGCGCCGGATTCTGCTCCCTAGGAGAATTCAAGTTCATGGCGCTGCAGGCCTTCCAATGGTGCAGCTGCGGTCACTCGTTTGCTGCCAGCCAGATGGCCGACTCAGATTGCAACACGCCCTGCTACGGCAATGAAGGACAGACGTGCGACGGCGAGTACAGGAATGAGATCTTCCAGCTGACCTGCACTAACAGTGAGCTGTCTGGGGTGTAGTAGCTGCGGTAGTCTCTGATGAGCGAAAGGGGAGCTGGAACAGGGGAAGCTGGAACAGGGGGAGAGGGAACAGGGGAGCTGGAACAGAGGAAAATGGAACCAAACGGAGCTGGAACAGAGGAAATGGAACCAGAGGGAGCTGGAACAGAGGAAAATGGAACCAGAGGGAGCTGGAACAGAGGAAAATGGAACCAGAGGTAGCTGGAACAGGGGGTGTTAGAACAAAGGAAAATGAAGCCAGATATTGACGAAAAAAATTATAATTTCTTGTTTTGCAGACACGGAATTTATCCAAGGCAATCGGGACCTCGTAGGCGTCACCAAGCCTGGCGTTCCGGTACATCGGACTGTCTTAGCCGGCGGCATCATCAACTGCGTGGCCCAGTGCCGCTCTGGCTGTCAAGCTGTGATCTTCAATCAGCAGCAACGCATTTGCCACCTGCTGCTCGAAGCCGCCAACAATGGAAAATTCTTTGTCCGATTTTGATTCGAATAATTTTGATCGACGGGAAAGGATCGAAGTTTATTTTTTCTAACTATAAAGATACAGTAAGGTCCTAAGTTCGAATCTCAACCGGCTTAATTAAATCCCGAATTAAAATCAGTCCATAAAGATAAAAAATCTAAACCTAAAAACGTATTTCTGCTACCAAAAAATTTTTTTATTGTTTCGAAGATCAATCAATAAAATATGTTTTTTTTAGCAAGAAATGCGATTTTTATTGTGATAGACGGATTGCAAAATATTTTGGCGTTTTTTACTACTTTATCATATACTATATGTACTTATGGCCATGGGGATTAAAGGGGAGACACCCGCCAGATAATCAGGGGGTAGAGGGGAGACACCCACCAGATAATCCGGGGGTAGATGGGAGACACCCGCCAGATAATCAGGGGAGGCAGAGGGGAGACACCCACCAGATAATCAGGGGGTAGAGGGGAGACACCCACCAGATAATCAGGGGAGGCAGAGGGGAGACACCCACCAGATAATCAGGGGAGGCAGAGGGGAGACACCCACCAGATAATCAGGGGGTAGAGGGGAGACACCCACCAGATAATCAGGGGAGGTAGAGGGGAGACTCCCACCAGATAATCAGGGGAGGTAGAGGGGAGACACCCACCAGATAATCAGGGGGTAGAGGAGACACCCACCAGATAATCAGGAGAGGTAGAGGGGAGACACTCACCAGATAATCAGGGGGTAGAGGGGAGGCACCCACCAGATAATCAGGGGAGGCAGAGGGGAGACACTCACCAGATAATCAGGGAGGTAGAGGGGAGACACCCACCAGATAATCAGGGGAGGTAGAGGGGAGACACCCACCAGATAATCAGGGGGTAGAGGGGAGGCACCCACCAGATAATCAGGGGAGGCAGAGGGGAGACACTCACCAGATAATCAGGGAGGTAGAGGGGAGACACCCACCAGATAATCAGGGGGTAGAGGAGACACCCACCAGATAATCAGGGGAGGTAGAGGGGAGACACC
This sequence comes from Macrostomum cliftonense, assembly GCA_950096795.1. Classification (NCBI taxonomy): domain Eukaryota; kingdom Metazoa; phylum Platyhelminthes; family Macrostomidae; genus Macrostomum; species Macrostomum cliftonense. The sequence goes on along the minus strand of CATNEM010000135.1, from coordinate 124,200 downwards.
CACCAGATAATCAGGGGAGGTAGAGGGGAGACATCCACCAGATAATCAGGGGAGGCAGAGGGGAGACACCCACCAGATAATCAGGGGAGGTAGAGGGGAGACACCCACCAGATAATCAGGGGAGGTAGAGGGGAGACACTCACCAGATAATCAGGGAGGTAGAGGGGAGACACCCACCAGATAATCAGGGGGTAGAGGAGACACCCACCAGATAATCAGGGGAGGCAGAGGGGAGACACCCACCAGATAATCAGGGGAGGCAGAGGGGAGACACCCACCAGATAATCAGGGGAGGTAGAGGGGAGACACCCACCAGGTAATCAGGGGAGGCAGAGGGGAGACACTCACCAGGTAATCAGGGAGGTAGAGGGGAGACACCCACCAGATAATCAGGGGGTAGAGGAGACACCCACCAGATAATCAGGGGAGGTAGAGGGGAGACACCCACCAGATAATCAGGGGAGGTAGAGGGGAGACACCCACCAGATAATCAGGGGAGGCAGAGGGGAGACACCCACCAGATAATCAGGGGAGGTAGAGGGGAGACACCCACCAGATAATCAGGGGGTAGAGGAGACACCCACCAGATAATCAGGGGAGGTAGAGGGGAGACACCCACCAGATAATCAGGGGAGGTAGAGGGGAGACACCCACCAGATAATCAGGGGAGGCAGAGGGGAGACACTCACCAGATAATCAGGGAGGTAGAGGGGAGACACCCACCAGATAATCAGGGGGTAGAGGAGACACCCACCAGATAATCAGGGAGGTAGAGGGGAGACACCCACCAGACAATCAGGGGGTAGATGGGAGACACCCACCAGATAATCAGGGGGTAGAGGGGAGACACCCACCAGATAATCAGGGGAGGTAGAGGGGAGACACCCACCAGATAATCAGGGGAGGTAGAGGGGAGACACTCACCAGATAATCAGGGGGTAGAGGGGAGACACCCACCAGATAATCAGGGGACAGGGGAGGTAGAGGGGAGGCACCCACCAGATAATCAGGGGGTAGAGGGGAGACACCCACCAGATAATCAGGGGGTAGAGGGGAGACACCCACCAGATAATCAGGGGAGGTAGAGGGGAGGCACCCACCAGATAATCAGGGGGTAGAGGGGAGACACCCACCAGATAATCAGGGGGGAAAGACCATCCCATCATCACTCAACAGCCTGGTCAAACAATAAATAATAAAACAAACACGAGAAATCGAAAATAATCTTCATTTCAAGATTCCGTGTTACACTAAAATACGCTCGTATCTATAGAGTTATATTATTATTTATGAATACGGAATCCAATGTTGCTATCTATACTACTCTAGACAGAGTGTACCAATATAATAATTATTTAAACAAACAATGCAGCCACGCGGTGCCCTTACTAACAAAGCAAGTACAAGTACTAATATATTATTTATTATATAATCTTATTAGTTAATAAACTACAAGTGCTGTGCAGATTTAGTTTCTTTTTTGCTTTCATAGTTTGCAATACAGACAAACAAGAGACGTGGGCAACAAGAAGACAGAAAAAAATGTACGAGCTTATCTGTGGGAGATATTTTTGTGCAAGGATTGGGAGACAGACACACAAAAAATGATTGCGCAATATAAAATAAAAGGCCAACATAGAGAGAGAGAGAGAGCGGTGCGACGAAAGAAAAATAAATATATATAGATGCTTATTACACTACTTTAACAGCGGGGGCTGGGAGTTAGTAGTAGCTAACGATTTTTCCCACTCGTGAATTTTTGTAATAAAATTTTTCGAATTTTTTATATCGAAGAAACTTCATTTTCACCTAGTTGCTAGGCAGAGGGGGCGTCTCAATACGCATTTGAAATTAGTAGCTTAGGTATTATAGAATTGAGACGTCCCCAATAAAAAAACAACAGATTCTAGCTACCACAAAAAATCTAAACAAAATTAAAATAGTTACTAATTTGAGTCACGAGCAGGTGTTGATTGGTGCCTTGTTGCTTTGAGGGACCAAAGAAAACTGTTAGCGAGTTTCACCAACAAATCGCACCAACAAAAGTCTCTGAGACACACCATTAGGCAGGCCGGTTGAGTGTGCGACGCACCACGCGGACAATATCGGCAACCTGTGGCAGAGCGGCCGCCTCCAACGCCTGAGCGTACGGCATTGGCACGTCGGCGCCAGTCATGCGAGTTAGCGGAGCGTCCAGATAGTCGAAAGCCTGCGATTCCATGATTCTGGCAGCAATCTCGGCGCCCATGCCGCACTGGGGCCAGCAGCTCTCCACGGTGACTACGTGGTGAGTTTTCATCACAGATTTGATGATGGCCTCCTCGTCCAGGGGTCGCAGGGTGCGCAGATTCAGCACCTCGCATTGGATGCCCTCTTTGGCCAGTTCGGCAGCCGCTTCAACGCATAGGCCGACAAATTTGCCGTAGGAGATCAGGCTGATGTGGCTGCCGACCAGCTCCAGCTTGGCCTGCGGTTGTAAAGGGATTCATCACCGTTTTCTAGTGGGTTCGCTTTTTAGATTCACGGGGATTTTCTTAACTTATGGGTGGGGACTACTCTTTAAGAGCGGACGGGGATTCCCCGTAATGTTGAGCGGGGATTCTCCTCACTGTTGTACGGGGATTCCCTTCACTGTTGTACGGGGATTCCCTTCACAGTTGTACGGGGATTCCCTTCACAGTTATACGGGGATTCCCTTCACTGTTGTACGGGGATTCCCTTCACTGTTGTACGGGGATTCCCTTCACAGTTGTACGGGGATTCCCTTCACTGTTGTACGGGGATTCCCTTCACTGTTGTACGGGGATTCCCTTCACTGTTGTACGGGGATTCCCTTCACTGTTGTACGGGGATTACCCTCACTGTTGTACGGGGATTCCCCTTCACTGTTGTACGCTGCTTTTTTTCCATCTAACAGCGTGATTTGTTGTTGTACGGGGATTCTATTCACTGTTGTACGGGGATTCCCTTCACTGTTGTACGGGGATTCTATTCACTGTTGTACGGGGATTCCCTTCACTGTTGTACGCTGCTTTTTTCCATCTGACAGCGTGATTTGTTGTTGTACGGGAATTCTATTCACTGTTGTACGGGGATTCCCTTCACTGTTGTACGGGGATTCCCTTCACTGTTGTTCGGGGATTCCCTTCACTGTTGTACGGGGATTCCCTTCACTGTTGTAAGGGGATTCCCTTCACTGTTGTACGGGGATTCCCCTTCACTGTTGTACGCTGCTTTTTTTCCATTTGACAGCGTGATTTGTTGTTGTACGGGGATTCTATTCACTGTTGTACGGGGATTCCCTTCACTGTTGTTCGGGGATTCCCTTCACTGTTGTTCGGGGATTCCCTTCACTGTTGTTCGGGGATTACCTTCCATGTTGCACGTGGATTCTATTCACTGTTGTACGGGGCTGGAAGGGGATTTACCATGCGACTTGATTGGGATTTCCTCCACAGATAAAAATGGAATTCACGCTTCGGCTTGATAAAAAATAACCTTCAAGAATACGCAAGATAGACCATTGAATGTATGGGGATTTATTTTAGATTGATTGGAGCTAACCCCTTAACGAAGTAATTAGGATAACTTGAAAATGACAATAGGGATACTTACCTTTAAAATAAATAGGGATTCGCCTTTAAAATAGGCATGGCTATTTTATCCACCTCTAAGGACTTAGAGTAATAATATACTTTATTTAATATCTCATACGGATTTTCCTCACGGCTAGACAGGAATCTATCTATCTATCTATCTATCTACAAATAGACTAGACAATAGACAGGAATCTTTTGGGATTGATTTGAATTTCCCATGGATTTTCCTTACGTAAGCATCGAGATTTTACCTTATTCAGTTTGAATAGGACTTTTACCCAACTATCACGCCTGACCATCGACACAGCTCATAAATGAGAGCTCACCTGTCCAATAGGAATGAGAAAATCCTTGGACTCGCACTCGGGCGACACCTCGAAGCTAGCGCCGTACATCATTTCGTTTTCTAGGCAGACAACCGGGTCGTTGTCGCGGATGGCGGATTTCAACAGGCCGCGCGCGTCCTCGCTGTTCCAGGGGGAGACAACCTTGAGGCCGGGGCAGTGTGAGTACCAGGATGCAAAATCTTGCGAATGCTGAGCGGCCACGCCAGCTGCGGCTCCGTTGGGTCCGCGGAATACAATGGGAACTTTGACGTCGCCGGCGCTCATGTAGTAGGTTTTGGCGGCGCTGTTGATCACGTGATCGATGGCTTGCATAGAGAAGTTGAAGGTCATGAACTCGCAGATTGGGCGCAGGCCTGCCATCGCTGCGCCCACGGCTAGGCCTGGGTTCGGGGAGACGGTTGGGAAGGTTTTGGTGTGCTTAGGAAAGAGTTCTCAGTCGCTGAGAACATGAGGTGACGGAAGAGTGCTCAGTCACTGGGAACATGTGGTGAGGGAAGAGTGCTCAGTCACTGGGAACATGTGGTGAGGGAAGAGTGCTCAGTCACTGGGAACATGTGGTGAGGGAAGAGTGCTCAGTCACTGGGAACATGTGTTGAGGGAAGAGTGCTCAGTCACTGGGAACATGAGGTGACGGAAGAGTGCTCAGTCACTGGGAACATGTGGTGAGGGAAGAGTGCTCAGTCACTGGGAACATGAGGTGAGGGAAGAGTGCTCAGTCACTGGGAACATGTGGTGAGGGAAGAGTGCTCAGTCACTGGGAACACGTGTTGAAGGAAGAGTGCTCAGTCACTGGGAACATGTGTTGAGGGAAGAGTGCTCAGTCACTGGGAACACGTGTTAAGGGAAGAGTGCTCAGTCACTGGGAACATGTGTTGAGGGAAGAGTGCTCAGTCACTGGGAACATGTGGTGAGGGAAGAGTGCTCAGTCACTGGGAACATGTGGTGAGGGAAGAGTGCTCAGTCACTGGGAACACGTGTTGAAGGAAGAGTGCTCAGTCACTGGGAACATGAGGTGACGGAAGAGTGCTCAGTCACTGGGAAGATGTGTTAAGGGAAGAGAGCTCAGTCACTGGGAACACGTGTTGAAGGAAGAGTGCTCAGTCACTGGGAACATGTGTTGAGGGAAGAGTGCTCAGTCACTGGGAACACGTGTTAAGGGAAGAGTGCTCAGTCACTGGGAACATGTGTTGAGGGAAGAGTGCTCAGTCACTGGGAACATGTGTTGAGGGAAGAGTGCTCAGTCACTGGGAACATGTGTTGAGGGAAGAGTGCTCAGTCACTGGGAACATGTGTTGAGGGAAGAGTGCTCAGTCACTGGGAACATGTGTTGAGGGAAGAGTGCTCAGTCACTGGGAACATGAGGTGAGGGAAGAGTGCTCAGTCACTGGGAAGATGTGTTAAGGGAAGAGTGCTCAGTCACTGGGAACATGTGTTGAGGGAAGAGTGCTCAGTCACTGGGAACATGAGGTGAGGGAAGAGTGCTCAGTCACTGGGAACATGAGGTGAGGGAAGAGTGCTCAGTCACTGGGAACATGAGGTGAGGGAAGAGTGCTCAGTCACTGGGAACATGAGGTGAGGGAAGAGTGCTCAGTCGCTGAAGAGTTGGTGAAGAAAGATTTTGAGTCACTGAGGATTTAGTGTGGGAAGAGTGCTGAGTCACTAGTGAATTTAGTGAAAGAAAACTGAAAAAGTGCTCAGTTGCTGAGGAGCTGCTGTCGTTAAGCAAGAGATAAAGAAAAAGTTTTCAATCATTCATGAATTATTTCATTTGTTTATGAAAGAACGCTCCAGAAATTTATGCTAGCAAAGACAGCCAACAACTCACCAGCAAAGCCCATCTCTGTGATTGGCGTATCAATAACCCGTTTATCGCCCATGAGTTTCCACAGACCCTTGGACACTTTGTAGGCGCCATCGTACTGAGCTACCTCCTCGCCCATGAGGAAGACAGTGGGATCCCGTTCGATCTCCTCTTTCATAGCGGAATTAAGGGCGTCGCGAACTGTCATTGTGGAAGCAGCTCGACGGTTCAAGGCGATGCTGTTTAAGCCGGAGCGGCTCAAGCAGCGGAGAACTAATTGGCAAGATCGGTGCATGGCTAGTCAGTGTGTTATGTGTACTAGAGCTTCAAGTATGATGAAAGGCCTGTATAGCAGAGGCGCTTCTACAACAGCTGGAATATAGTAAAGCTCTCTTTTTTTAGCAATAATGGTGAATAAAATTATTCTAACAGCTAGACTATAGGTAAATACTTTTCTAACCTCAATTAGTTCATCAAAATAAAATACTAATAGATATTTAAAAAATTATAATAGTAGCTCCTAATTTTTGATAAAATGAATTTAGAATATTGCATGCTTAAATCTTGTATATTTTCATTTATGCAAAAACTCCTTTTATATAAAAAACCCTACAAAAAGTTATATGTGTAACATTTTGCAGTTCACATATAAACATGCATATTATAATTGATTTACAATTTTGCTGGTTTCAATCTTGCAACTTTTAACTAAGGTTAAAATAAATATGCCACACTTAGAGACACAGCAGCCATGTCTATAATGCAAAAGCTTATAGACATGGCAGCCATGTCTACAAGTTCTAACCAGGACCATACTTACAAACACAGCCACCATGTCCATAATATTGGAGCTTATAGACATGGCAGCCGTGTCTCTAAATTGTCCATGTTAATAAGCTCCAACATCACATTAGACATGGCCGCCATGTCTTTAAGCTGACTACATTATCAAAACAGCCACCGTATCTTTAAGCTGTCACAGTATAGACATGGCTGCCGTGCCTATAGATACTCCAAAAAATAAGTGTAGTAGTTACACATTTTCAAAAACTAACTGTACAAACTAGACCTGACAATGTGGCAGCTTGCTATTATTATGGTCAATAATTCTATTTTTTGCTAGCTTATACAATACAACCTGCAAATGAGAAAGTTTAGCAATATTACTCTAGATACCTAGAAATCTGATTCTACTTTATAGCAATAGAATGGTGACTAATTTATTAATGGCTAAACTAGAAATTTATAAATTGGATAAACTAGTTTAAAGGGAAAAGTAATGTGGCAGACATGATGTCCTAATAGTTTTTTAATAAAAAAATACTTGGTATCCTTTTTAAATTTTTTTCTTTTCTAGAAAGGAAATGGGTTCTTTTTATCTAGTTGCATCATTGTGGTTGATAAAAAATAAGCATTGGTTTATCCAGATTACTACATATATACATAGACATTAATCTAGAAATAAGGCTCATTTTTAAAAAAGATATTTAACTCTAACCTAATTATTGAACCTAATGTACTAGTAGTCAATTAAAACTTTTTTTGAGCAAAATTAAATTAAAAGTATCTCAATTTTGACACTGTATACTATATTGACATTTATAGAATAGCTATAGGTTAAACAAGTGATGATCATGTATTAGCCTATATTATAATAGGTTCCTGGACATTGTCATTCTACAATATTGTCATCTTATACTTTTGTTATCTACTTTTTAGATGATACACTATGTTATCCACCCAATGGGATAAACTTTAAAGTTTGGTTAAGTTGTTATATACCAATAGAAACTAGAATATGGACTTGATTTGCAGCTATCAATGCATATATAGGCCAACATTATATGAAAAATGGACATAATAAATATTTAAATTTTCATTTATTCAAAGTTAAAAATGGTCTATTTGCATGACATTTGAAAATTTAGTATTAATTTTAATTTCATACTTGTATATGTAAAGGAAATATTTTTTTGACCAAACAACTCTTTTATTATATTATACTTTTGAGGAAATATAGCTTACTAAGGCACAAAGTAGCCCACTGTAAGTCATAGATAACAAAGTATCTAAAAATCTTGGCTACTTTTGTGAAGGGCCCTATTAATAATGTGTAAAAATCAAATAAAAATGTTTTGTTCTCATTTGTTTAAATTTCCGCCAAAATTTGTTTGCCTGTATTGTATAAAATTTATTTAAATGCATGATATACAATTTTTATATTTTTATAACATGAATTAAAACAAAAAATTAACTTTTTTGGGTATATAAGGAGCAAATTTTTTGTGTGTAAAATAAACCTTGTTTGAGAGTAAACTCAATAATAAAATCCACTTGTCTGAGTACAGTGTTCAAGAGTCTTAGTGAGTTTAACAGCCATAGAGCCAGGAAGGGCCTTAGTGCCAATTGAGCCAATTGCCATTGAGCCAAGTGCTATTGAGCCAAGTGCTATTGAGCCAAGTGCTATTGAGCCAAGTGCTATTGAGCCAAGTGCCATTGAGCCAAGTGCTATTGAGCCAAGTGCTATTGGGCCAAGTGCAAAGCACATGCAAAGTAGGGACTGAGACTAGGAAATTTTAGGGGCTGAAGTTAGGGAATCCTAGGGCCTAAAGTAGAAAGATCTTAGGGACTGAAGGCTGTGACCCTCTGATTCATGGGAATGCTTTTCGGACAAAATCAGTGCTTGCTGCTTGGCACTATAGAACAATACCGGGGAAGTTAAATAGATTAGAAGAGAGGAAGACTACTGGTACACTTTGTTATACATTGTCTTAGATGTTACATAGTTTTTCATCTAGATAAAAATTTTGTATGATAAAGTATCCAAGAACCATCACAATATAGACAGTTGTTATTTTATTTAATGACATTTATTTAATATTTATCTAATGACTAGACAAATAGCCTTTTGTTCTAGGTTTATTTGTTATGCAATAGGGATGCTATAGCATCTTGACTTTGCGAATCACATCCTGAAATTTGATATAGGGTGCAATTTCACATCCTGATTTTTTAATTCTTCAGGATGAAAGACCTCTTAAATAAGAATTTTAAAAAATTGCATCCTAGGACCTGAAATCACATCCTAAAATTAAGAATGTGATGTGATTTTGCATCCTGTGCCCAGCAAAAAAATAAACCCAGCTTTTGTTATTTATCTGGTGACTGAACAGAAAGCTAATGTGGCATAAATAATCAAGCCAAGGGTTTTTTCTGTGATTTTTATTTATTCAATGATTGGCAATTTTATTATCAAATTAATTTATATCATTATAAAATCCTGTCTTCAATTTGTATAGTTGCTAAATTTTAAAACAATAACTAATAAGGAAACATCTAGTAAGATCACCAGTATACCTGAGAACAGAGCATAAATTCTAGAGCCAAGTACAGATTATAAAAATATTAAAAAATATAAATATATTAGAAATTTATTATATTAAATATTATAAATGTTGTATACAATATACTGGTACACAAATAAACAATAAGCAAGCAGATTCAGTATGTATACAGTATAGGCCCTATAAAGCCATTAGAAAAAATATCTTAATTTTTCTAAATTCAGGCTAGAATATATAATTTATAAAGGTGAAAATTTTGCTTAGCTAGGTATACTCGTACTAACATAAGATTCTAGAGTTTGAATACCTATACAGATTGTTTAGCAGAAAAGTGTTTTTTATTTTCTTCTTGAACAGGCAGATCGCACTGTTCATGGTTAGGCCTACCAATTGATGCCTAAAGTCCTAACTCACAAATCATAAATAAATGATGAGGGTAGGCCTATATTTCATCCAGAAAATATCTAGAAGACTTTTCGTTACTAATGTGTCATTAAAATGGTCTTTTAGGGCTTAAAATGAAAGTAGCTTACTGCTCACATACTTAAGGATTCATTTAAAGCGTACATACAAAGTAAATTTAAATACCACTGTTTTTTATTAAAAAATTTTCATATTATATAAAGCGATTTAAACTTACGCTCTAATTAAAGTACAAAAATACTATTAAAAGTAAAAGCATATATATTTGCCAATATCGGTTATACAAAATTCAAATTTTTGTTAAAAAACACTTAAATTTTAAAATTGAATGAACTAGTCAAGGATAAAAAATATTTTTCAAAGTTAGTGAGCCTCTTCACGACAATCGGTTCTAGAACCAGAATAATTCTGATTTCAGAACCAGAATCGATAGGAAAATGAAGAGCACCGAACAGAACGAGTGCATTATAACCTTTACATACATCTAAAAAGCATGTAATTCAATGAATTATCAGTAAATATTTTCTGTTTGTCTATGACCTTGAGCCGTAAAACTATTTTTCGAATTCTAAAGCGCGTAAAAATTGGTCCTCAAACTAATTATTCTGAGTCGGTTCGAGAATTTTTCTTAGCTAGTGGTTTTTATAATCGTCTAAGATGGGTAAAATGCCATAATTGTTTAATCTGATGTAACTGTCATTTTTGCTTTTTAACAATTTACAATAATGGTGCAAATATTTTAAACGTCAAAGCAATCAAATGCACTTGTCTATTAGTATGTGAGGTGTTCAGCTTTTGGTATGAAAAGTGCCTAGCCTAGCTATTTTATATAGATAATTTTATTTTTATAATAATTAGCGCTGTTTAAGACATACAGTGCATTTGTAAAACATACATGTTATAAGGCCTGTACTATTGGAAGCTACATTTGTGGCATAATATTTTGTTATATGGCCCATTTAATCTAATCTATTTAATCAGTCATAGATCTATTTATTCTATTTAATCCTAGTTCTATCTCTGTCACATAAGTTATAACAGGGCCTTTCTGTATAGTCTGGCCTATTTAATCTTAATTATTGATTTATCTTAATTTTTTGGTAGATTACTGGTAGCCAATGAGCTATCCTAATTTATGTAACATGTGGTAGCATATTATTATATTTCATGAAATTAAGTTTCCAAGCAGTTTACAGTACAGAGGATTTCCAGGATTAAAAGATCATAGGCCTAGATTCTATTATCTTTTTCTTAATATTAGTTATTATTTTGGTTGCATATATTTGTTAGATTTTCTTAGATAGCTACCTAGGATGGAATTCTTGCATTTGGCATGCAAAACAGAAAAATGTGACTTTCAAATCATGCTGAAAATAATTTCATTTGTTGCAATTTTGTTTTCTCACATTTTTTTCATTGCAAATTTAATAAACAACAAAATACATATTGATTCCCAGAATTAGAATAGAGCTGATTGCTTGTAAGAGGTCATATTGTTACCTAGTGTCTACTCTAGTCTAGTCTGATCAATTGTCATAAGTGTCTACAATTTTTGTTTGAAATAAAGCTGGTATTGGCAGTGTATTCAAAGTTATTAATATTTGTACAAATTAGTATCTGGTACTACTATTCAAAATTCAAAATTAAAAAATTCAGTGGTAATAGCAATGCTGGTAATGTAGTACTCGTATTTTCTACTTTTTTTTAGTTTTTTTCCTGCTCACTGGACCCTCTAACTATGCTAATGTTCTAGGAATTTCTTCTCTCTTTTAACACTTCTCAGAACTCCTAAAATCACAGTAAACCTAGTCAAATATATATAGGGCATTCCCTAGATTAGAAGGTTGGTGCCTATTATTCCCCTAGCTTTATTCTATTTTTACCTTTAGGCAATTACAATTCTTATTTCTTAAGCAGTCTATGGTCTCTTCCCCTACTTCTTTCAAGTTTAATATCTCTCACTGTTGGGGTAGTTAATTACTTAGCTTTCATGGGTCTCCCTTCTTATTCTTCCTATTTCCTTCTTTCTCACCTGCTAAGACAGCTTCTCTCTGCTTTTGCAAGTATTCCTCCCTTCAAAGTTCTCACTGCTAAGTAGTAGTTTAGCTTTGTAATGCAGTTAAGTTATAAAAAGTAGCTAAGATACGTAGGAGCCATTTACTTAGCATAGTAAATATACTATGAACAATGTAACAATAAATAGCTAGCAATTATAAGATATCTAGACCTTGACATTTTGCACACATCAAGTTTTTTGGACTTGTTTATTTATCTATTTGCAAGTATTGTCATCTTGCTAATGGTCTAAGAGTCTTTTCAATCATTAAAAATTGAATAATAATAATATTTATTTAAAATTTTTTGCTAGGCTGATATAGCTGTTTTTTTTAACAGACTTGTATCTTATATATTAACTAGGTTTATTTTTTGCTAGGTGCAGGATATGAAATTGCATCATTTCCCTAATTTTAGGATGCAATTTCAGGGGTTTGGATTTTTTCAAGTCCCATTTTAGAAGTCTTTTATTGTGAAAAGGTTAACAAATCTGGATACAAAATTGCATCCTATATTAAATTTCAGGATGCAATTCACAGAGTTGCAATGCTATAGCTCCCTATCACACAAAACAATAAAACTAGTATATTAATACTGAGTTTTTTACCATATAGTGAATTTTATGCAAAAAAATAAATTAGCTAGTTGCAAGTTATTTTTAGTTGCTACTTAAGGTTGTGTAAATCTATGACTGAATTGGCTATATTCAATGAAGCTTGTATCTGAAATGACTTATCTACTACCTTTGAGATTAAAGTTAATTTGAAAGAAAAACTTGCTATTTTCCTATAAGGCTAAATATATAGGTCTGTTCATTTTTAACAAGCAGCTCTAAAATTACAAGTAGCTAACATTGCTTTCTGGACACCCCTTGTAGATCATATGCTTCTATTACACATGGCTTTAACTAATTGAATTTGATGTGAAGTTATGTTAAAACATATATTTTTTACTATCTTTATAAGTAATATAAGGGAATTAATATTTTTATATCTATGCTAATAAGGAACATACATATAAGGCTATTGACATAGGTCAATATCTATTAGCATTCCATTAGTATTAGGCAATTATATTTCAATAAAGCATAGACATTTCCCTATTGCAGCTACAGTTTAAAATGTAAGCCACACGCCCATATGAAGTGCATCACATCTTGGCCCAATTTTACTAGCAAAAATGTAATAATGGTAAAATAGATAACTTGGAAATATTGTAATTGAACAAACTTAGTTACTCCCATCATTTACTCTTGCTGCATTGCTAATTTGTATTGCCAAATGCCATTGGCTGAATGTAGGCTGAATTTTAGCAAATTTTAGCAAAAATTTTTACTGAAGAAAAAATCTGTAAAAATTTACCTTGCAGTATTATCAGGCGTCACAGGCCCCAGATCAGGGGCTCGAACAGCAGCTGCCTCCCGGTTGGGAGAGACGCATCGATCCATCAACCAGATGTCCCTATTTCATAGATCACAACACTTGCACCACAACATGGCGGGATCCCCGACTGGGTCCGCCGCCGCCTCAGCAGCCGCAGCAGTCGCCGAATTTTTCTCGCGGCGGTCCCATCAAGGAGATCCCCATACAGATTGAGCAGCCGCCAGCCGCTCAGCCGGCCGCTCAGGTAACTTATTAACGACAAAATAATTATTGCTTGCCTCTAAGAAAGCTTCTTTTTTAATCTTTCCGTTAGCTTAATGTCCTCTAGAAATCGTCAATAATTATAGAAACCATCCCTAGACTATTCGTTTGAAATCTATTATGCTTATCCATATAAATCGTCCCTTGATATCCTATAGATATCGTCGTTAGATATCCTCTATAATTCCTCCCTAGATTATCCTATAGAAATCGTCCCTAGATTATCTTATAGAAATCGCCCCTAGATTATCTTATAGAAATCGCCCCTAGATTATCTTATAGAAATCGTCCCTAGATTATCCTTTAGAAATCGTCCCTAGATTATCATATAAAAATCGCCCCGAGATCATCCTATCGAAATCGTCCCTAGATTATCCTATAGATATCGTCCCTAGAATATCCTATAGATATCGTCCCTAGATTGTCCTATAGATATCGTCCCTAGAATATCCTATAGATATCGTCCCTAGATTGTCCTATAGAAATCACCCCTAGATATCCTATAGTAATAGTTCCTAGGTATCCTTTAGATATCGTCCTCAGAAATCCTCTATAAGTCGTCCCTAGATTATCGTACAGAAATTGTCGCTGGATATCCTATAGATATCGTGCTTGTATATTCTCTAGAATAAAGAATACGTTTAATAATAAAGAGCAAAAATTTCAACCTTGTCGCTTTCCTTTTCTCTTAAGGCCAGCCGACCCACTGTAGTGGTTGCCGCCCCGCCTCAAATGTACAACAGCGGCAGCAGTCGCGGCGGCGACGGCGATAGCAACGCGGCGTCTTCAGCTAACACAGCGCCGCAGTCTGGCACTAGAGAGTCACGAAGTGCCGGATTGAAGGTAATTTTGCCGTCTAATGTTTTTGTGCATAAACGGCCCTTTTTAGGACTGATTTTAATTTTATTTAATTTTCTTGCATTTCTACTGTAAGTAGAATAGTTTGATAAGCGTCAATAATCGTGTTCTAAAATTCTCTCTCTTCACCAACTCAGGTGGACGGTCCCGCTGCGCCTAATCGCAGCCGCTCGCCCTCGCCCATCGTTCAAAGCGCTCTCGAACGAATCCAAGCGGTCGAAGCTGAAAGCCGCCGCCTAGAGACCGACATCAAAGCCTACGCGGGCCGTCCAGACGATAAACAGTATCGCTATTTGGAGGAGACGCTAACTAGGCTGATGATGAAGCTGGACGCTGTTGAATCAGCCGGCGAGACTGACGTTCGCGATGCCAGGAAGGCTTGCGTTCAGTACATCCAGTCCCTGTTGGATTATCTGGAGATGAAAGCGGCCGCCAATGCTAGCGGGGCGTCGGCCGACAACCAGCAGCAGCCGCAACAATAGAACTCAACTGCTTCGTTTAATCTCTTGTGTGTTTTAAATGAGTCACTTTATAATCTGTTTCCTAAATTAATATTTGTTTATCCTGTTTGATTTATAAAAAAATCTCGTGTTTTTTCTGCTTGCTTACTCATTCGTGCAAATGTGAGTAGTATGATAGTAGTTTATATTAAACACCAATGGGAAACGAGCTGGTGGGTTTAAATTGGTTATTTTAGTGGGAGTGACGGGCGGCTTGTCTTCCGTTGTGAACCTTTTTTTGTAGTGTCAATTCTTCGTTCATTCAATGTCCATTGAATATAATTGAATATTGAATTTACTTCTTTCGTAGATCTCATGTTGTACCTTTTTTTATAAAGACCTCACTGTTTATTAATTCAATTCGTCCTGATTTTAGCTTACCAGTTATGTCGCTTGCTGTGTCCCCGATCACTCGCTTATCACTCAATAACCCCTTTTAACTTTCTTACTATTTAGCCATTTGACCATTTTCTGCTTTTTTAAAAAAACATTGCTTTAGTAACCTAGCCTTTAATAAAGCTTGTGTGAGTGACTGGACTTTGTTTAAACGCGAATTTCACGGGAAGTCTTGTTTTGCTTTATTCCGGGATAAGAGAGCTTCAATGTTAGGCTAAACTATTTCTAGAATCATCCATAAACTGTCACAAAAATCATCTCCAAACTGCCACAAGAATCATCCCCATACTGCCACAAGAATCATCCCCAAACTGCCACCAGAATCATCTCCAAACTGCCACAAGAATCATCCCCAAACTGCCACAAGAATCATCCCCAAACTGCCACCAGAATCATCCCCAAACTGCCACCAGAATCATCCCCAAACTGCCACCAGAATCATCTCCAAACTGCCACAAGAATCATCCCCAAACTGCCACCAAAATCATCCCCAAACTGTCACAAGAATCATCCCCAAACTGTCACAAGAATCATCTCCAAACTGCCACAAGAATCATCCCCAAACTGTCACAAGAATCATCCCCAAACTGCCACAAGAATCATCCCCAAACTGTCACAAGAATCATCTCCAAACTGCCACAAGAATCATCCCCATACTGCCACAAGAATCATCCCCAAACTTCCACAAGAATCATCCCCAAACTGTCATGTCACAAGAATCATCCCCAAACTGCCACCAGAATCATCTCCAAACTGCCAGCAGAATCATCCCCAAACTGCCACCAGAATCATCTCCAAACTGCCAGCAGAATCATCCCCAAAAAAGCCACCAGAATCATCCCCAAACTGCCACCAGAATCATCTCCAAACTGCCACAAGAATCATCCCCAAACTGCCGCAAGAATCATCCCCAAACTGCCACAAGAATCATCCCCAAATTGCCACAAGAATCATCTCCAAACTACCACCAGAATCATCTCCAAACTGCCACAAGAATCATCCCCAAACTGCCACTAGAATCATCCCCAAACTGTCATGTCACAAGAATCATCCCCAAACTGCCACCAGAATCATCTCCAAACTGCCACCAGAATCATCCCCAAACTGCCACCAGAATCAACCCCAAACTGCCACCAGAATCATCTCCAAACTGTCACAAGAATCATCCCCAAACTGCCACCAGAATCATCCCCAAACTGCCACCAGAATCATCTCCAAACTGCCACAAGAATCATCCCCAAACTGCCACAAGAATCATCTCCAAACTGCCACCAGAATCAACCCCAAATTGCCACAAGAATCATCCCCAAACTGTCACAAGAATCATCTCCAAACTGCCACAAGAATCATCCCCATACTGCCACAAGAATCATCCCCAAACTTCCACAAGAATCATCCCCAAACTGTCATGTCACAAGAATCATCCCCAAACTGCCACCAGAATCATCTCCAAACTGCCAGCAGAATCATCCCCAAACTGCCACCAGAATCATCTCCAAACTGCCAGCAGAATCATCCCCAAAAAAGCCACCAGAATCATCCCCAAACTGCCACCAGAATCATCTCCAAACTGCCACAAGAATCATCCCCAAACTGCCACAAGAATCATCCCCAAACTGCCACCAGAATCATCTCCAAACTGCCACAAGAATCATCCCCAAACTGCCACTAGAATCATCCCCAAACTGTCATGTCACAAGAATCATCCCCAAACTGCCACCAGAATCATCTCCAAACTGCCACCAGAATCATCCCCAAACTGCCACAAGAATCATCCCCAAACTGCCACCAGAATCAACCCCAAACTGCCACCAGAATCATCTCCAAACTGTCACAAGAATCATCCCCAACCTGCCACCAGAATCATCTCCAAACTGCCACAAGAATCATCCCCAAACTGCCACCAGAATCATCCCCAAAATGCCGCAAGAATCATCCCCAAACTGCCACAAGAATCATCCCCAAATTGCCACAAGAATCATCTCCAAACTACCACCAGAATCATCTCCAAACTGCCACTAGAATCATCCCCAAACTGTCATGTCACAAGAATCATCCCCAAACTGCCACCAGAATCATCTCCAAACTGCCACCAGAATCATCCCCAAACTGCCACCAGAATCAACCCCAAACTGCCACCAGAATCATCTCCAAACTGTCACAAGAATCATCCCCAAACTGCCACCAGAATCAACCCCAAATTGCCACAGGAATCATCTCCAAACTGTCACAAGAATCATCCCCAAACTGCCACAAGAATCATCTCCAAACTGCCACCAGAATCAACCCCAAATTGCCACAAGAATCATCCCCAAACTGTCATCCAAGAATCATCCCCAAACTGCCACAAGAATCATCCCCAAACTGCCACAAGAATCATCCCCAAACTGCCACCAGAATCATCCCCAAACTGCCACCAGAATCATCCCCAAACTGCCACAAGAATCATCCCCAAACTGCCACCAGAATCATCCCCAAACTGTCACAAGAATCATCCCCAAACTGCCACCAGAATCATCCCCAAACTGCCACCAGAATCATCTCCAAACTGTCACCAGAATCATCCCCAAACTGCCACAAGAATCATCTCCAAACTGCCACCAGAATCAACCCCAAATTGCCACAAGAATCATCCCCAAACTGTCATGTCACAAGAATCATCCCCAAACTGCCACCAGAATCATCTCCAAACTGCCACCAGAATCACCCCCAAACTGCCACCAGAATCATCCCCAAACTGCCACCAAAATCAACCCCAAACTGTCACAAGAATCATCCCCAAACTGCCACAAGAATCATCTCCAAACTGTCACAAGAATCATCCCCAAACTGCCACCAGAATCATCCAACTCCAATCATCCCCAATCACTGCCACCAGAATCAACCCCAAACTGCCACCAGAATCATCTCCAAACTGTCACAAGAATCATCCCCAACCTGCCACCAGAATCATCTCCAAACTGCCACAAGAATCATCCCCAAACTGCCACCAGAATCATCCCCAAAATGCCGCAGGAATCATCCCCAAACTGCCACAAGAATCATCCCCAAATTGCCACAAGAATCATCTCCAAACTACCACCAGAATCATCTCCAAACTGCCACAAGAATCATCCCCAAACTGCCACTAGAATCATCCCCAAACTGTCATGTCACAAGAATCATCCCCAAACTGCCACCAGAATCAACCCCAAACTGCGACAAGAATCATCCCCAAATTGCCACAAGAATCATCTCCAAACTACCACCAGAATCATCTCCAAACTGCCACAAGAATCATCCCCAAATGCCACCTAGAATCAACCCCAAACTGCGCACAAGAATCATCCCCAAACTGCCACAAGAATCATCTCCAAACTGCCACCAGAATCATCCCCAAACTGCCGCCAAGAATCATCCCCAAACTGCCACCAGAATCATCCCCAACTTGCCACAAGAATCATCTCCAAACTGCCACCAGAATCATCCCCAAACTGCACCAGAATCATCCCAAACTGCCGCAAGAATCATCCCCAAACTGCCACAGAATCATCCCAAACTGCCACAAGAATCATCCCCAAACTGCCACCAGAATCATCCCCAAATTGCCACAAGAATCATCCCCAAACTGCCACAAGAGTCATCCCCAAACTGCCACCAGAATCATCCCCAAAATGCCGCAAGAATCATCCCCAAACTGCCACCAGAATATCCCAAACTGCCACAAGAGTCATCCCCAAACTGCCACCAGAATCATCCCCAAAATGCCGCAAGAATCATCTCCAAACTACCACCAGAATCATCTCCAAACTGCCACAAGAATCATCCCCAAACTGCCACTAGAATCATCCCCAAACTGTCATGTCACAAGAATCATCCCCAAACTGCCACCAGAATCATCTCCAAACTGCCACCAGAATCATCCCCAAACTGCCACCAGAATCACCCCCAAACTGCCACCAGAATCATCCCCAAACTGCCACAAGAATCATCCCCAAACTGCCACAAGGATCATCCCCAAACTGCCACCAGAATCAACCCCAAACTGCCACCAGAATCATTCCCAAACTGCCACAAGAATCATCCCCAAACTGCCACCAGAATCATCCCCAAAATGCCGCAAGAATCATCCCCAAACTGCCACAAGAATCATCTCCAAACTGCCACCAGAATCAACCCCAAACTGCCACAAGAATCATCCCCAAATTGCCACAAGAATCATCTCCAAACTACCACCAGAATCATCTCCAAACTGCCACAAGAATCATCCCCAAACTGCCACTAGAATCATCCCCAAACTGTCATGTCACAAGAATCATCTCCAAACTGCCACCAGAATCATCTCCAAACTGCCACCAGAATCATCCCCAAACTGCCGCCAGAATCAACCCCAAACTGCCACCAGAATCATTCCCAAACTGCCACAAGAATCATCTCCAAACTGCCACCAGAATCAACCCCAAATTGCCACAAGAATCATCCCCAAACTGTCATGTCACAAGAATCATCCCCAAACTGCCACCAGAATCATCCCCAAACGGCCACTAGAATCATCCCCAAACTGCCACCAGAATCATCCCCAAACTGCCACCAGAATCATTCCCAAACTGCCACAAGAATCATCCCCAAACTGCCACCAGAATCATCCCCAAAATGCCGCAAGAATCATCCCCAAACTGCCACAAGAATCATCTCCAAACTGCCACCAGAATCAACCCCAAACTGCCACAAGAATCATCCCCAAATTGCCACAAGAATCATCTCCAAACTACCACCAGAATCATCTCCAAACTGCCACAAGAATCATCTCCAAACTGCCACCAGAATCAACCCCAAATTGCCACAAGAATCATCCCCAAACTGTCATGTCACAAGAATCATCCCCAAACTGCCACCAGAATCATCCCCAAACTGCCACCAGAATCATCCCCAAACTGCTACCAGAATCATCCCTAAACTGCCACCAGAATCAACCCCAAACTGCCACTAGAATCATCCCCAAACTGTCATGTCACAAGAATGATCCCCAAACTGCCACCAGAATCATCTCTAAACTGCCACCAGAATCATCTCCAAACTGCCACAAGAATCATCCCCAAACTGCCACTAGAATCATCCCCAAACTGTCATGTCACAAGAATCATCCCCAAACTGCCACCAGAATCATCTCCAAACTGCCACCAGAATCATCCCCAAACTGCCACCAGAATCAACCCCAAACTGCCACCAGAATCATTCCCAAACTGCCACAAGAATCATCTCCAAACTGCCACCAGAATCAACCCCAAATTGCCACAAGAATCATCCCCAAACTGTCATGTCACAAGAATCATCCCCAAACTGCCACCAGAATCATCCCCAAAATGCCGCAAGAATCATCTCCAAACTGCCACCAGAATCATCCCCAAACTGCCACCAGAATCAACCCCAAACTGCCACCAGAATCATCCCCAAACTGCCACCAGAATCATCCCCAAACTGCCACCAGAATCATCCCCAAACTGCCACAAGAATCATCCCCAAACTGCCACCAGAATCATCTCCCAAACTGCCACCAGAATCATCCCCAAACTGCCACAAGAATCATCCCCAAACTGCCACAAGAATCATCCCAAACTACCACCAGAATCATCTCCAAACTGCCACAAGAATCATCCCCAAACTGCCACCAGAATCATCCCCAAACTGCCACCAGAATCATCCCCAAACTGCCACCAGAATCATCCCCAAACTGCCACAAGAATCATCTCCAAACTACCACCAGAATCATCTCCAAACTGCCACAAGAATCATCCCTAAACTGCCACTAGAATCATCCCCAAACTGTCATGTCACAAGAATCATCCCCAAACTGCCACAAGAATCATCCCCAAACTGCCACCAGAATCAACCCCAAACTGCCACCAGAATCATCTCCAAACTGTCACAAGAATCATCCCCAAACTGCCACCAGAATCAACTCCATCATCCCCAAATCACTGCCACCAGAATCATCCCCTATCTGCCACCAGAATCATCTCCAAACTGCCACAAGAATCATCCCCAAACTGCCACCAGAATCATCCCCAAAATGCCGCAAGAATCATCCCCAAACTGCCACAAGAATCATCCCCAAATTGCCACAAGAATCATCTCCAAACTACCACCAGAATCATCTCCAAACTGCCACAAGAATCATCCCCAAACTGCCACTAGAATCATCCCCAAACTGTCATGTCACAAGAATCATCCCCAAACTGCCACCAGAATCATCTCCAAACTGCCACCAGAATCATCCCCAAACTGCCACCAGAATCAACCCCAAACTGCCACCAGAATCATTCCCAAACGGCCACAAGAATCATCTCCAAACTGCCACCAGAATCAACCCCAAATTGCCACAAGAATCATCCCCAAACTGTCATGTCACAAGAATCATCCCCAAACTGCCACCAGAATCATCTCCAAACTGCCACCAGAATCACCCCCAAACTGCCACCAGAATCATCTCCAAACTGCCACCAGAATCATCCCCAAGCTGCTACCAGAATCATCTCCAAACTGCCACAAGAATCATCCCCAAACTGCCACCAGAATCATCTCTAAACTGCCACCAGAATCATCTCCAAACTGCCACAAGAATCATCCCCAAACTGCCACTAGAATCATCCCCAAACTGCCACAAGAATCATCCCCAAACTGCCACTAGAATCATCCCCAAACTGTCATGTCACAAGAATGATCCCCAAACTGCCACCAGAATCATCTCTAAACTGCCACCAGAATCATCTCCAAACTGCCACAAGAATCATCCCCAAACTGCCACCAGAATCATCCCAAACTGCCTACCAGAATCATCTCCAAACTGCCACCAGAATCAACCCCAAACTGCCACTAGAATCATCCCCAAACTGTCATGTCACAAGAATCATCCCCAAACTGCCACCAGAATCATCTCCAAACTGCCACCAGAATCATCCCCAAACTGCCACCAGAATCATCCCCAAACTGCCACCAGAATCATCCCCAAACTGCTACCAGAATCATCCCCAAACTGCCACCAGAATCAACCCCAAACTGCCACTAGAATCATCCCCAAACTGTCATGTCACAAGAATGATCCCCAAACTGCCACCAGAATCATCTCTAAACTGCCACCAGAATCATCCCCAAACTGCCACAAGAGTCATCCCCAAACTGCCACCAGAATCATCCCCAAACGGCCACTAGAATCATCCCCAAACTGCCACCAGAATCATCCCCAAACTGCCACCAGAATCATCCCCAAACTGCCACCAGAATCATCCCCAAACTGCCACCAGAATCATCTCCAAACTGCCACCAGAATCATCCCCAAACTGCCACCAGAATCATCCCCAAACTGTCATGTCACAAGAATCATCCCCAAACTGCCACCAGAATCATCTCCAAACTGCCACCAGAATCATCCCCAAACTGCCACCAGAATCAACCCCAAACTGCCACCAGAATCATCTCCAAACTGTCACAAGAATCATCCCCAAACTGCCACCAGAATCAACCCCAAATTGCCACAGGAATCATCTCCAAACTGTCACAAGAATCATCCCCAAACTGCCACCAGAATCATCTCCAAACTGCCACCAGAATCAACCCCCAAACTTGCCACCAAGAATCATCCCCAAACTGTCATGTCACAAGAATCATCCCCAAACTGCCACCAGAATCATCCTCCAAACTGCCACTAGAATCATCCCCCAAACTGCCACCAGAATCATCCCCAAACTGCCACCAGAATCAACCCCAAACTGCCACCAGAATCATTCCCAAACTGCCACAAGAATCATCTCCAAACTGCCACCAGAATCAACCCCAAACTTGCCACTAGAATCATCCCCAAAACTGTCATGTCACAAGAATATCCCCAAACTGCCACCAGAATCATCTCCAAACTGCCACCAGAATCATCCCCAAACTGCCACCAGAATCAACCCCAAACTGCCACCAGAATCATCTCCCAAACTGTCACAAGAATCATCCCCAAACTGCCACCAGAATCATCCCCAAACTGCCACCAGAATCATCCCCAAACTGCTACCAGAATCATCCCCAAACTGCCACCAGAATCAACCCCAAACTGCCACCAGAATCAACCCCAAATTGCCACAAGAATCATCCCCAAACTGTCATGTCACAAGAATCATCCCCAAACTGCCACCAGAATCATCCCCAAACTGCCACAAGAATCATCTCCAAACTGCCACCAGAAACTCCATCCCCAAATTGCCACAAGAATCATCCCCAAACTGTCATGTCACAAGAATCATCCCCAAACTGCCACCAGAATCATCTCCAAACTGCCACCAGAATCACCCCCAAACTGCCACCAGAATCATCCCCAAACTGCCACAAGAGTCATCCCCAAACTGCCACCAGAATCATCCCCAAACGGCCACTAGAATCATCCCCAAACTGCCACCAGAATCATCCCCAAACTGCCACCAGAATCATCCCCAAACTGCTACCAGAATCATCCCCAAACTGCCACCAGAATCAACCCCAAACTGCCACTAGAATCATCCCCAAACTGTCATGTCACAAGAATGATCCCCAAACTGCCACCAGAATCATCTCTAAACTGCCACCAGAATCATCCCCAAACTGCCACAAGAGTCATCCCCAAACTGCCACCAGAATCATCCCCAAACTGTCATGTCACAAGAATGATCCCCAAACTGCCACCAGAATCACCCCCAAACTGCCACCAGAATCATCCCCAAACTGCCACAAGAGTCATCCCCAAACTGCCACCAGAATCATCCCAAACTGCACAGAATCACCCCAAACTGCCACTAGAATCATCCCCAAACTGCCACCAGAATCATCCCCAAACTGCCACCAGAATCATCCCCAAACTGCTACCAGAATCATCCCCAAACTGCCACCAGAATCAACCCCAAACTGCCACTAGAATCATCCCCAAACTGTCATGTCACAAGAATGATCCCCAAACTGCCACCAGAATCATCTCCTAAACTGCCACCAGAATCATCCCCAAACTGCCACAAGAGTCATCCCCAAACTGCCACCAGAATCATCCCCAAACTGTCATGTCACAAGAATGATCCCCAAACTGCCACCAGAATCATCCCCAAACTGTCACAAGAATCATCCCCAAACTGCCACCAGAATCAACCCCAAACTGCCACTAGAATCATCCCCAAACTGTCATGTCACAAGAATCATCCCCAAACTGCCACCAGAATCAACCCCAAACTGCCACTAGAATCATCCCCAAACTGTCATGTCACAAGAATCATCCCCAAACTGCCACCAGAATCATCTCCAAACTGCCAGCAGAATCATCCCCAAACTGCCACCAGAATCATCCCCAAACTGCCACCAGAATCATCCCCAAAATGCCACCAGAATCATCCCCAAACTGCCACCAGAATCATCTCTAAACTGCCACCAGAATCATCCCCAAACTGCCACAAGAGTCATCCCCAAACTGCCACCAGAATCATCCCCAAACTGTCATGTCACAAGAATGATCCCCAAACTGCCACCAGAATCACCCCCAAACTGCCACCAGAATCATCCCCAAACTGCCACAAGAGTCATCCCCAAACTGCCACCAGAATCATCCCCAAACGGCCACTAGAATCATCCCCAAACTGCCACCAGAATCATCCCCAAACTGCCACCAGAATCATCCCCAAACTGCTACCAGAATCATCCCCAAACTGCCACCAGAATCAACCCCAAACTGCCACTAGAATCATCCCCAAAC
Organism: Macrostomum cliftonense; assembly: GCA_950096795.1. NCBI lineage: Eukaryota > Metazoa > Platyhelminthes > Macrostomidae > Macrostomum > Macrostomum cliftonense. The sequence goes on along the minus strand of CATNEM010000135.1, from coordinate 99,504 downwards.
TGTCATGTCACAAGAATGATCCCCAAACTGCCACCAGAATCATCTCTAAACTGCCACCAGAATCATCCCCAAACTGCCACAAGAGTCATCCCCAAACTGCCACCAGAATCATCCCCAAACTGTCATGTCACAAGAATGATCCCCAAACTGCCACCAGAATCATCCCCAAACTGTCACAAGAATCATCCCCAAACTGCCACCAGAATCAACCCCAAACTGCCACTAGAATCATCCCCAAACTGTCATGTCACAAGAATCATCCCCAAACTGCCACAAGAATCATCCCCAAACTGCCACCAGAATCAACCCCAAACTGCCACCAGAATCATCTCCAAACTGTCACAAGAATCATCCCCAAACTGCCACCAGAATCAACTCCATCATCCCCAAATCACTGCCACCAGAATCAACCCCAAACTGCCACCAGAATCATCTCCAAACTGTCACAAGAATCATCCCCAACCTGCCACCAGAATCATCTCCAAACTGCCACAAGAATCATCCCCAAACTGCCACCAGAATCATCCCCAAAATGCCGCAGGAATCATCCCCAAACTGCCACAAGAATCATCCCCAAATTGCCACAAGAATCATCTCCAAACTACCACCAGAATCATCTCCAAACTGCCACAAGAATCATCCCCAAACTGCCACTAGAATCATCCCCAAACTGTCATGTCACAAGAATCATCCCCAAACTGCCACCAGAATCATCTCCAAACTGCCACCAGAATCATCCCCAAACTGCCACCAGAATCAACCCCAAACTGCCACCAGAATCATTCCCAAACTGCCACAAGAATCATCTCCAAACGGCCACCAGAATCAACCCCAAATTGCCACAAGAATCATCCCCAAACTGTCATGTCACAAGAATCATCCCCAAACTGCCACCAGAATCATCTCCAAACTGCCACCAGAATCACCCCCAAACTGCCACCAGAATCATCCCCAAACTGCCACAAGAGTCATCCCCAAACTGCCACCAGAATCATCCCCAAACGGCCACTAGAATCATCCCCAAACTGCCACCAGAATCATCCCCAAACTGCCACCAGAATCATCCCCAAACTGCTACCAGAATCATCCCCAAACTGCCACCAGAATCAACCCCAAACTGCCACTAGAATCATCCCCAAACTGTCATGTCACAAGAATGATCCCCAAACTGCCACCAGAATCATCTCTAAACTGCCACCAGAATCATCCCCAAACTGCCACAAGAGTCATCCCCAAACTGCCACCAGAATCATCCCCAAACTGTCATGTCTCAAGAATGATCCCCAAACTGCCACCAGAATCATCCCCAAACTGTCACAAGAATCATCCCCAAACTGCCACCAGAATCAACCCCAAACTGCCACTAGAATCATCCCCAAACTGTCATGTCACAAGAATCATCCCCAAACTGCCACCAGAATCATCTCCAAACTGCCAGCAGAATCATCCCCAAACTGCCACCAGAATCATCCCCAAACTGCCACCAGAATCATCCCCAAACTGCCACCAGAATCATCCCCAAAATGCCGCAAGAATCATCCCCAAACTGCCACAAGAATCATCTCCAAACTGCCACTAGAATCATCTCCCAAACTGCCACTAGAATCATCCCAAACTGCCACCAGAATCAACCCCAAACTGCCACCAGAATCATCCCCAAAATGCCACAAGAATCATCCCCAAAATGCCACAGAATCATCTCCAAACTGCCACTAAGAATCATCTCCAAACTGCCACTAGAATCATCCCCTAAACTGCCACAAGAATCATCCCCAAACTGCCACCAGAATCATCTCCAAACTGCCACCAGAATCATCCCCAAACTGCCACCAGAATCATCCCCAAACTGCCACAAGAATCATCCCCAAACTGCCACCAGAATCATCCCCAAACTGCCACCAGAATCATCTCCAAACTGCCACCAGAATCATCCCCAAACTGCCACCAGAATCATCCCCAAACTGCCACCAGAATCAACCCCAAACTGCCACTAGAATCATCCCCAAACTGTCATGTCACAAGAATCATCCCCAAACTGCCACCAGAATCATCCCCAAACTGCCACCAGAATCATCCCCAAACTGCCACCAGAATCATCCCCAAACTGCCACCAGAATCATCCCCAAACTGCCACAAGAATGATCCCCAAACTGCCACCAGAATCACCCCCAAACTGCCACCAGAATCATCCCCAAACTGCCACAAGAGTCATCCCCAAACTGCCACCAGAATCATCCCCAAACGGCCACTAGAATCATCCCCAAACTGCCACCAGAATCATCCCCAAACTGCCACCAGAATCATCCCCAAACTGCTACCAGAATCATCCCCAAACTGCCACCAGAATCAACCCCAAACTGCCACTAGAATCATCCCCAAACTGTCATGTCACAAGAATGATCCCCAAACTGCCACCAGAATCATCTCTAAACTGCCACCAGAATCATCCCCAAACTGCCACAAGAGTCATCCCCAAACTGCCACCAGAATCATCCCCAAACTGTCATGTCACAAGAATGATCCCCAAACTGCCACCAGAATCATCCCCAAACTGCCACCAGAATCACCCCCAAACTGCCACCAGAATCATCCCCAAACTGCCTACCAGAGATCATCCCCAAACTGCCACCAGAATCATCCCCAAACTGCCACCTAGAATCATCCCCAAACTGCCACCAGAATCATCCCCAAACTGCCACCAGAATCATCTCCCAAATTGCCACAAGAATCATCCCCAAACTGTCATGTCACAAGAATCATCCCCAAACTGCCACAGAATCATCCCTAAACTGCCACAAGAATCATCCCCAAACTGTCATGTCACAAGAATGATCCCCAAACTGCCACCAGAATCATTCCCAAACTGCCACCAGAATCATCCCCAAACTGCCACAAGAGTCATCCCCAAACTGCCACCAGAATCATCTCCAAACTGCCAGCAGAATCATCCCCAAACTGCCAGCAGAATCATCCCCAAACTGCCACCAGAATCATCCCCAAACTGTCATTCACAAGAATCATCCCCAAACTGCCACCAGAATCATCCCCAAACTGTCATGTCACAAGAATCATCCCCAAACTGCCACAAGAATCATCCCCAAACTGCCACCAGAATCAACCCCAAATTGCCACCAGAATCATCTCCAAACTGTCACAAGAATCATCCCCAAACTGCCACCAGAATCAACTCCATCATCCCCAAATCACTGCCACCAGAATCAACCCCAAACTGCCACCAGAATCATCTCCAAACTGTCACAAGAATCATCCCCAACCTGCCACCAGAATCATCTCCAAACTGCCACAAGAATCATCCCCAAACTGCCACCAGAATCATCCCCAAAATGCCGCAGGAATCATCCCCAAACTGCCACAAGAATCATCCCCAAATTGCCACAAGAATCATCTCCAAACTACCACCAGAATCATCTCCAAACTGCCACAAGAATCATCCCCAAACTGCCACTAGAATCATCCCCAAACTGTCATGTCACAAGAATCATCCCCAAACTGCCACCAGAATCATCTCCAAACTGCCACCAGAATCATCCCCAAACTGCCACCAGAATCAACCCCAAACTGCCACCAGAATCATTCCCAAACTGCCACAAGAATCATCTCCAAACGGCCACCAGAATCACCCCCAAACTGCCACCAGAATCATCCCCAAACTGCCACAAGAGTCATCCCCAAACTGCCACCAGAATCATCCCCAAACGGCCACTAGAATCATCCCCAAACTGCCACCAGAATCATCCCCAAACTGCCACCAGAATCATCCCCAAACTGCTACCAGAATCATCCCCAAACTGCCACCAGAATCAACCCCAAACTGCCACAAGAGTCATCCCCAAACTGCCACCAGAATCATCCCCAAACGGCCACTAGAATCATCCCCAAACTGCCACCAGAATCATCCCCAAACTGCCACCAGAATCATCCCCAAACTGCTACCAGAATCATCCCCAAACTGCCACCAGAATCAACCCCAAACTGCCACTAGAATCATCCCCAAACTGTCATGTCACAAGAATGATCCCCAAACTGCCACCAGAATCATCTCTAAACTGCCACCAGAATCATCCCCAAACTGCCACAAGAGTCATCCCCAAACTGCCACCAGAATCATCCCCAAACTGTCATGTCTCAAGAATGATCCCCAAACTGCCACCAGAATCATCCCCAAACTGTCACAAGAATCATCCCCAAACTGCCACCAGAATCAACCCCAAACTGCCACTAGAATCATCCCCAAACTGTCATGTCACAAGAATCATCCCCAAACTGCCACCAGAATCATCTCCAAACTGCCAGCAGAATCATCCCCAAACTGCCACCAGAATCATCCCCAAACTGCCACCAGAATCATCCCCAAACTGCCACCAGAATCATCCCCAAACTGCCACCAGAATCATCCCCAAAATGCCACCAGAATCATCCCCAAACTGCCACCAGAATCATCCCCAAAATGCCGCAAGAATCATCCCCAAACTGCCACAAGAATCATCCCCAAACTGCCACCAGAATCATCCCCAAACTGCCACCAGAATCATCCCCAAAATGCCGCAAGAATCATCTCCAAACTGCCACTAGAATCATCTCCAAACTGCCACTAGAATCATCCCCAAACTGCCACCAGAATCAACCCCAAACTGCCACCAGAATCATCCCCAAAATGCCGCAAGAATCATCCCCAAAATGCCGCAAGAATCATCTCCAAACTGCCACTAGAATCATCTCCAAACTGCCACTAGAATCATCCCCTAACTGCCACAAGAATCATCCCCAAACTGCCACCAGAATCATCTCCAAACTGCCACCAGAATCATCCCCAAACTGCCACCAGAATCATCCCCAAACTGCCACAAGAGTCATCCCCAAACTGCCACCAGAATCATCCCCAAACTGCCACCAGAATCATCTCCAAACTGCCACCAGAATCATCCCCAAACTGCCACCAGAATCATCCCCAAACTGCCACCAGAATCAACCCCAAACTGCCACTAGAATCATCCCCAAACTGTCATGTCACAAGAATCATCCCCAAACTGCCACCAGAATCATCTCCAAACTGCCACAAGAGTCATCCCCAAACTGCCACCAGAATCATCCCCAAACTGCCACCAGAATCATCCCCAAACTGCCACCAGAATCATCCCCAAACTGCCACCAGAATCATCCCCAAACTGCCACCAGAATCATCCCCAAACTGCCACCAGAATCATCCCCAAACTGCCACCAGAATCATCCCCAAACTGCCACCAGAATCATCCCCAAACTGCCACCAGAATCATCCCCAAAATGCCACCAGAATCATCCCCAAACTGCCACCAGAATCATCCCCAAACTGCCACCAGAATCATCCCCAAAATGCCGCAAGAATCATCTCCAAACTGCCACTAGAATCATCCCCAAACTGCCACCAGAATCATCCCCAAACTGCCACCAGAATCATCCCCAAACTGCCACCAGAATCATCCCCAAACTGCCACCAGAATCATCCCCAAACTGCCACCAGAATCATCCCCAAACTGCCACCAGAATCATCCCCAAACTGCCACCAGAATCATCCCCAAACTGCCACCAGAATCATCCCCAAAATGCCGCAAGAATCATCTCCAAACTGCCACTAGAATCATCTCCAAACTGCCACTAGAATCATCCCCAAACTGCCACCAGAATCATCCCCAAACTGCCACCAGAATCATCCCCAAACTGCCACTAGAATCGTCCCCAAACTGCCACCAGAAGCATCCCCAAACTGCCACCAGAATCATCCCAAAACTTTCACAAGAATCATCTCCAAACTGCTACAAGAATCATCCCCAATCTGCCACCAGAATCATCCCCAAACTGTCTATATATTAATCCCGAAGCTACTGAGCTTTCAAAAGATTGTTTGATAATCGCGCTTAACTGTTAGAAATTTTAACTTATATTTCAGCGTCCCTAGCAACCACCAGTTCCAATCATGGCCGAACTGAACGAGCGAGCCTTCCAGAAGCAGGAGGTGCGCGGCAAGAAAGGCCGCCGCAGCCACTACGTCAAGAGCGTCGGCCTGGGCTTCAAGACGCCGCGCGAGGCTATCGAAGGCGGCTACGTGGACAAGAAGTGCCCGTTCACTGGCAATGTCCACATCCGCGGCCGCATCTTCACTGGCGTCGTCACCAAGATGAAGATGCAACGCACCATCGTGATCCGCCGGGACTATCTGCACTTTGTGCAAAAGTACCAGCGCTACGAGAAGCGGCACAAGAACATGTCCGTCCACCTGTCGCCCTGCTTCCGCGATGTTGAAGCCGGCGACATTGTCACGGTTGGCGAGTGCCGGCCGCTGAGCAAGACCGTCTCCTTCAACGTCATCAAAGTCAGCAAGGCCCGCGGCGGCAGCAAGAAAACGTCGTTTCAAAAGTTTTGATTTCTTGGAAAATTGAACTGTTCTGATCAATAATTGATCTTGTTGTCATGGTAACTAAGTAAATAAAAAAGGCTGAGTTGCACTCGATTTGTGGCTTCGTGAGGCGTGGATTAAAAAACGGATTTTGATTTCTATTGCTTGTTTCGTTTGTATTTTTGCCTTTTAGAAAAATATAGCTAAAAAGCAGGACTAAACAAGAGCAGTTGCGAGTCGGTAAACACTTTAGTAAAAAGTACAAATCGGAGTTACAGCCTAGAGGAATTGAACGTGTAAAAAAATGAATTAACGAGGGGCCGCAACACCCACTCAATATTTTCCCAGCTCAAACTGCGAGATTAAGTGCCTTGCTTAATTGGGCACAAATCGTCTATTAGAGCCGGAGCACGAACCCACGACCTACGGATCACAAGACAGTTGCTCTAGCCATCAGGCTACAACTCCTCTAAAATAATTTTTTAAAATGTGAGCATACACATAACTGAACAATGGGACGCAATGTATTTTTGTATTGTATGTCGCGGAGCCAAAACACGAGTGCGCTTAGCTCAAGGCCAATCAAGTTACAAGCTAATTTGAAAAATCGCGCAGAAAGTCGCACAACATTGAATAGCTAAAAACGCCTGATGAGCTTAGGTTTAACTTACTAATGCGCTAAGAGCGCATATTCGTGTAGCTACATGATTCAGAAGCCTTTTCGGAAGAAGCGAGTTAATGAACAAGTAAAATGTAAATAAACAACTATGGTTACAGCCAAAAGCAAACATTCATATAGCCAAAGGCTTTAGAAACCTAACGGGTGGCTCTGTCGCAGCCAAGATTTCTCCAGTTCTGTTCTCCATTGCAGCCACCTTGGAGACAATCTTAGAGTCGCTTCAAGCTGCCGTGACGTACGTGATCTTGTTTCAGGCTTGGTGTGAATTTTCAAGAAATTAAAATGCCCAACTCGTTTTTTTTCTCTTACCCTAAGTTGGGTAGCTCAGCTCTGCTATCATCAACTGCATGAAACAAGCGAGGTCCTTGATCTACTAGCTCTTAATTCACAGTTCTCTGCTTAGTTTGTCACTCCCATAAAAATTTGTCACTCAAAATCTCTGGAAAACAGGCTTTTCAGATTTTCACACGAAATTCTTGTATTTCAACTCATAAATTCGAAAAAAATAAAAAAATCAGTAAAAAAATAAATAAGATAATCCTAGAGCTCGAGCTCAAGGCTTCGCGTAGAAACTGAATTTGAGTCTACATTCTTTGTCAACGGGCAGAACAATTTTAGGAATTCATTCGATTTCAAATCGGTTCAAATGATTAGCTTATTGATGAGAGAACATGAATTTGTAGCTATATTTATGGTGCACTTTATGACAATAACTAACACACATACCAATGTAAGTTCAGTAGAGGAAGCCAATTTTTTATAATATGAAAACTACTTTAGGAAAAGATGGCGTAATCGTAGTATTCAGTCAGACAGAAAGGTAAGTAATTAAAGGACCAGAGCAAGTAGCGCACTAGCTGAGCAGGGCAACAAGAGCTGGTGGTTAAAAGCAAAATTTACACTAAATAGTCCAGCGAGCGACTTGATTCCAATAAAAAATCACGCAAAGTGAGTTGAGTAAGCAGCAGGGCTGGCTTCAGGTGCAAGAATGCACTTTTAGCCAGAGTTTTTGAGTCACAGTAGCGGCCATTCATCGTGCCTTCAGCGCAGAGTCTCCTGAAAAAGCAAAGCCGGTGACCCGTCCCTCATCCGCGATGCCGGCAGCACAATCGGCAGCAACGGCAGGTTGAGAAGCAGCGGCGGCAACGGCGCAAACGCACACAACAAAAACGGCTAATTAATTTGCGGAATCTATTTCGCACTGGTGCTCGCTGATCAATATCCAAGAAGCTTATCTGAGTCTCTGACTGCAGGTCTTTAGCGCTGCCTTGAGCCTTGAAGTTAGAGTCAGCAGCTGCATCAAGTGTCTTAAACTTCTCTCTGACCCAGCTAATCTTCTCTTCGTCCTGCGTCTCCATGGCGACGCGCCTCTCGTCCCTGATGGTCTTCATGTGCCGCAGGCTGAACTTCACGTGCTTACGGCAGTCGCTGTAGTGAGCCAGAGTGAGCAGCTCCTCCAAGTCCGCGTCTTCTTGCAGCTCCTCAAGCCACGCGCCGAATGCGATTGGCGTGCGATTGCGGAGCAGCTCAGCTTGGAGACTCCAGCTCAGGCAGCGGAAGTTCACGTACAGGTGGGAGGAGCGAGGCTGAGACAGTCTGGCTGTGAACAGAGTCTGTGTGAACTCGGGAAGGAACGGGAAGCGAGGCGGAGAGTCGCAGGGTAGGCAGAACCTCCACGCCCATTCTAAACTTCTTGTTAAATGAACTAGTCCATCGCGCTCTTCCTGGTCAATATGCCACAGCTTAAATCCGATTTTGACGCGATGCCCCTGAAGCTTCATCAGGACTCGCTCAGCTTCTTCGGATTCTTTGAACTTCAAATGTGTCATGGCGGTCAGGCACAGAGTGGTGCACTTGCACCACTTCAGCTCACGCAAGAGTCTAATCTGCCTCATCAGGCTGTCTCTGTTGCTCGATTCTGACTGCAGCTCGCTCACGCACTGGTGCACCACACTGTACACGTCTGCGAACTTTTGATAATACTCTGGAGAATCAGCCTTCTTTTTTTATCTTAGTAACGGACGGCGGCGCTGTCAGTGGCAACAGCGTGAACGGGTGAAAGTAGAAACTCTCTGACTGCAGAGGTCTCACGACTCTCCTCAGCTGCTCCACCACAAAGCCGATGTCGCTTCTCAGCTCTCCAAGTCTCTGTAGAACCCTCGCCTTCGTGTTGTCGAAGTCGCCGCCGATTCCAGCGTTCTTGAAGTAGAGCGGAGCGTCAGGCATGAAGAAGTGCGGCATGCACTCGTCGGGTGAGCTGGTTGAGTCGATGAAGCTCAGCATCATGTCGAGAGACTCCTTCAGCAGAGCGATCAGATTCTGAGGCTGCCAAGCTTCAGCTGAAGGATCAGTTCCGTGTCTCTCCAGCATGAAGAACAGCAGAGTCTTTGCATTGTAGGTCTTGAGTCCATGCGTGTCCAGAGTGTCGGGCAGGAGTCTCTTGAAGATGAACTTGATGACTGCGAACAGCTGGCCCTGGACTGTGCTGAGCTGCCTCATGATGCGTTTCTCTTGGAAGCTGAAGCTCACTCTGAGCTCGTTAGTGGAGTTCGGTCTGGTCGCCCTCACGAGGTGAACATTCCCATTCCTCCGTCCAAGCAGCTTCCTAACCCGGTCCTCACAAAAGCCGCTGCAACACGGGATCGAATGGCACGTGTCCTGTGCAGGCCGCACACCGCACGCCTTGGCTGTCACTGCCGGCTGGCTGCCTGCAACAGTCAGCGAGTGAGTTGGAGGCGAGTAAAGGCTCAGGACTGCTCTAAGATCAGCTATAATGGAACATATAGTAAACCAATCAATTTAGAAGTAATTCGGATGTAAGAAAAACTTTTGTTTGATCCCGGACAAACCAAGGGAGATTTTTCCACGAGGCTTGGACAAAAAAATAATAAATTGCTCGTTTAATAGCCTCTTGGCCGAAAATCGCAGATAAAAGTTACCACAAGAAACGAGGCAGTTCAAGAAGGATCTGAGGCATCATAGGGGCAGAGTGCTAATAACCAGCATTTGCAGGCTCGCCTTTCGATGAACATGTCACTATTAGGAATTCTCATTATCACACTAAACTTTGGTTCAACTGCAAGCTCTGAAAAATTCCATGAGATTTGACTGAAAGTACCCATATGCGCATTATATGCATCTAAAGTATGAAACCTTAATAAACTCTGGTTTTGAGAAAAATTATTGATGGTTTACGAGTCCGCTGAATTGTACTACATTGGCCTCAAATTTCTCCTATACGCTCTAAATTTCGCAACAGAGGGCGACTCATTACAGAGGTAGCTTTTCATGGGCTTGTCAGTAAGCAGAGTTTCCTGATGAGGAACCCAGTCTCACTTACCTGATCCCACTGGCACCTGTGCGTGGCCCTCCTTGACCTGCAGCCTGGCGGCTTCTTTACATGAATCTTCCTCACTGCAGCCGCCTTCCAGATGGAGTTTCTGCCCTGCAACCAGCACAGTCCAGTCAATGTCCGAGTCAGCTGCTGTCCTGCCGTTCACTTGCACCAGACTGTTGGCCCAGCCCTCTGCGTAGCTGCCCGTCATCTGCCTGCCATCCTGTGTGAGGACTCGAGTGACTCCTTCGAGCCAGTCAGCCAGTCTCTGCTGGCACCTCGCTCTATCCCGGGTTAACCCCGCCTCGCTCAGCAGTCGGTGCAGATCCTCACTGAGCTGCCTGTCTCGCTGTGGGTCATCTGGGGCTCTGAAATGATCCGAGATCAGCTGACTCACACTGGCAGCTCAAGCAGACTCACCTGCTCATGCAGTTCTACACAAGCAGAGCAAAGCGCAGAAGCGACAGTCGAGCTGCGCGGACTCACAGAGGGAGGCCCGGATGTGAGCGGTGAGCGGCTGGCTGGCCGGCCTGCGGGCTGCTGCAATGCGGGAAGGAGAGGTGCAATGTGATCCCAATTTTTTTTCATATTTTATCATTTCTGAGATTATAATACGATTATATACGTAAGTTCGATAAAAATTCATATCATTAAAAGAGTGTCATTAATTTCTAACAAGCTTAGTCAACAAATTCATCTGCCGTTGTAATGGGTGCTGAGGCAGCCACCTCATGAGCTTGTAATTAGGTCAGTCTTCAGTTATGAAAGACTGAGTAGACAAGAACTGTGGAAAGCTCCGTCGCTCCTCAAATGAAATAAGGTATACTCGTACTCAACTGAAAATCAAGTATCTCACCTGTCTTGATTGCCAATTAGTAGTCGCACCACCTGCGAATGCGACCATCCAAGCTGCTCTGCCAGCTCCGTACATGTCTGGCCCCGACTGTCTCGATGACTCGCATCAGCTCCTCCGTCCATCAGAGTCTTGACTGCTCGCACGTGACCCGCTTCGACCGCTCGCGACAGAGCAGTCCGACCCTGGCTGTCTTCAGCACGCACTGACGCACCGAGACCCAGCAGCTTCTCAATGAGCTCGTGATGACCCGCATCAGCTGCCAGCATGAGAGCAGTGGCTCCAGTGCTGTCTGACTCGTCGACATGCTCTGTGCTGATTTGGTTATCGCTGAGTAGTGTGAGAGCCAGTGCGACATGGCCTTGAGAGATGGAGAGACAGAGCAGCTGGGTGATCTGAGCTGGCTGCATTCGAGACAGAGTCTGAGTGAGAGCTGCGGTTTTGCCCTCGATGGCCATTGAGGCTGCGAAGATGAGGATCTCGCTGGACTTGAACAGCCAGTCAGGCTCCATGCGTAGGAAAGCAACGACATCCTCTCGGTGACGGGAGCAAGCGGAAACAGCTGCATCAAAACGCAACTGCTCTCTCGCAATTGGGTCAGTAACTGTCTGCTCCAGAAACTTTACCACTTCTAACTTGCCGCAGAAAGCAGCTTCTTTCGCCGCCTCGATGTAGCACTGGTCTCTCACTGTATGGTCAGAAACCTTCTGCACCAGAAACTTCACCACTTCTACATTGCCAGATAGCGCAGCCAACTTGGCATAGTTTCTGCAGAATTCTGTGGTCTCATGTTCTTTGCATCGTTCAAAATGGTATTTCACATCGTCAATGTTGCCGCTGACCACAGCTTCAACTATGCCTAGCCTTCTCATCAGGCTCAACAGCTGATGGTTAGAAGAATGGTTATTTTACTTAAATATATGATGAAGATGAAGCCAAAAAGGAGGGCTAGATAAAAATATTAGATAGCAGAAAAGAATATTTTATATGATTTCTTACTGCTTTGCTGCTTTTAGCAGAATCGATTCACTTACTACGTGTTGCTGCGGTCGTTAATTCTTATTCTGTGTCCGACTTGAGCTGGCTGGAGTCAAACAGTCAGAGCCGCTCTTCTCTGTCACCGAATGCCCCCTGCTAGCTGTGTGGTGTCAGGGGAAGAGCCAGTTTTTGCAAACTTGTGACCCGCTGTTGGGGGGACAGCAGGAAATTTTTATAACCCTGGCGGCGGCTAAGGCAGAAGGGAGATCGAGAGATCACGTGATACCATATGGATATCTTTGTATTAGAATGTACGAGTAAAATTAGTTTATGCATGAAGTGAGTGTACATTTTTGCGAAGGAACAACAAAACAAAAAATGTACATTTGAACCACTGTCCAGAAGCGGTCCCTATGTTTCAAGCTCAGAACGAATCATTTACGCTCGTACTGCTAGTAAAAGGGGACTAAAGGGGAAGACAGGATGCCCCAATGAACACCATACAGCAAATAGACAGCGTGCAGTGGAAAAAAACCACAGACCATATAGAATACAGACTGCGAATCTCGGTGGCCTGCCTTGGACTGTTGTGGGACTAAAAAGTAGAGCAAAAAATGGTCCCTCTCTTCCCCTCCCCTTTTCGATCGATATGTTGGGTAAAGTGGCCTCTGGCACCCGAGTCCTGACTGGCACTGGCCCCTCTTTGTTACATGCCTGTTATTTAAGATTGGCACATTATAATAAAAATTAACCGCATTTAATCTTTCTTTGAATTTTTAAAGCACATCAAATTCCAAATAAAATATTCAAAACAACCCAGATTTCTTCCTGGAACATGGAACAATCTTCGAGTACAGCTAGCAAACCAAAGAGTGGCAAAAAGAACGGCCACTACTGCTGCGCAGTTGGTTGCACGAACAGCTCTTCGACGTCGAGTGGAATATCATTTCACTCCTTTCCAAAGGATAAAGAGATAAAAAGAAAGCATATTAACGCAGTCCGCCGAAAGGACTTCAAGCCAACCACAACAACTAGGATTTGCTCCGAGCAATTCGAGTCCACTTGCTTCGTTGAGCAATTCAATGGATTTCAGCAAATGCTAAAAAGACGCCAATGCCCTGGGCCTGGAGCGATTCTGACAATTTTCCCGGATATCCTCCTCATTTGCGGCCTGTTAAGAAAAATACAAACACAAAAACTGCTGCCGCGGCAGAGGTAAACTACACGGCTTTCCTCCGTGAAGCAGACGAAAGGCAGCAAAAACCTGAGTCTGCGTCAGCTATCACTGAAAAAGCCCAAGAAGTGTACGAGCCAGATCCTCATGTCAACTGTGTGTCCAAAGAAGCATATAATACGACGTAAGAAGGTTAAAGAAATTAAGAATCTTAGGAAAAGGTACAAAAGATTGAGAGCAGCACAATCGGCTTCGGCAAAGACTTCACGTGCCGTGGAGATCATGCGGCGATCAATCATTAATAAGTATAATATTAATAATTTAATAATTAATAATAATTGATTACACCTGTCCCAATCGGGCCAGATGTGCAGCCAACAGCGCAGCCGCAGCCATTGCGCGGCGCTTCTGAAGACTGCGTGCAGCTGTTCAGTCCGTGGACTGTACCCATTTGACAGCTGGGTGAACTGAAGCAATGCAGAGTTAAGTGTCTTGCTAAAGGACACAAATTGTACCAGTGGAGTCGGGAATCGAACCCCCGACCTTCAAGTCGTGAGTCCGACGCTCTAACCACTAGGCTACAACCCCTAACAATCGGTCCGGAGCGACTAGGTTAACCAAAGCAGCAACAGCAACAACAGCAACAACAACAATAAGTATAAAAAATACAGATCCCTAGGCAAAAAACACAAGCGATTAAGAGCTCGGGCAACTTCTTTGACTACTTTTACTAAATGCACTGAGGACTAAAAAATTTCTAGATGAAGCTGCAGCATCACCATTGCAGATTTTATCATCAAATTCATTGCTGAACTGCCTGATACCCAGTAGTTGAAAAAAGGTATAGAAATATCCAAATGAAGTGCGACGTTTTGCCTTAACTTTGCACTATTACAGTCCCAAGGCGTAAGAATAAGTGCGAAAGTTCTTCCCTCACCATCACTGCGGAAATGGATATCGAATGTTAACTGCCTGTCAAAATTCTGAGTGATAGCGACATCATTCACATGCAATGCAAGCACAACATCAAAGCCATCGAGACTGCACTTGGAGCCAAAATGAGTACATGGGAAAACATAAATGCGTCATTTCAGCATCCTTGCGATCCAAGCATCAAGGTTTCAAATTTTCTTGACGTCCCTCACATGCTCAAATTAATTTGTAACCAATGGCAGAATCTTGAAACTATCAATTGGCCGAATCGAGGAAAAGTTGAATGGAAGTTTGTATCCCAGCTACAAGAAGTGTAAGAGAAACACGGACTGAAGCTTGGAAATAAATAAGGCAGACAACCCATTAACTTCCATAATAAAAAATGAAAGTTCATTTAGCCACACAACTGTTTAGCAAGTCAGTCGCCGATTCGCTACGATGGGCCCACCAGCAGAACCTGATTGGATTCAATAATCCCTATGTCGGATTATTGTCGGGCAGTTTCGATCAGCTTTCAGACAGCTATTACTGCATGCAAGATCTGGCATTGTTCACTCAGCTAGCGCTAACGTCTGTCCGCAAGATCCAACAATTCAACTGTCGATCTCCCAAAATTTGTCAATCGGAATTGTGTACTACATCGCCGGCGCCATAGTCTGAAGCATGCTGAAGGTCATCGACTGTGTTCCATGCAGATCTGCATTGCTCTCAGCCTCAGAAAGTTCTAGTTCGCCCTGCGTCTCTTCACTTGTCTCATTAAAAGAATGCACAGAACGCTGATAGTCTCGGTGGCTTAATTTTCCGCCGTCAGGATGTCCTAGCGGCGACAAGGATGTCGCCGCTCTAATTTTGAAAACCATTTATTTAGCTCAGTTGCTGTTCAAGAGATTATTAAGATGTCCAGCGACTCTTTTTCTGAGATGAATTCCAACTCGGCCGCTGCACGCACAAGCATTGAATCGCATAGATTGCATCAAATGAAAGTCATGAGCATGCTTTATATTCGGGTCCGAATGAAAAAGCTAGCTAGAACTTGTCCACAGAGCTACAAAAAAGACAGGAAAGAAGTAAAAGCTACTGTGCACAGCTATTTTTCTCAACATGTAAGCGATTTATCTTCGGTATTTCGGTGAGTAAAAGTAATATTATATGCCCCATGCAAGTTTCTCTGGCATTAATAATTATAGCATGTTTCTTTAGAATGAATAATCAAAATTTCTCTGCGAGCATTACTTGCTAATGATGCGCGTGACAAAACCTTTCAAATGGATTTAAAAAGCCAGCCTAATAGGAAAACAATAGGAGCACAGCTAGAGGAACACAACACTTCGATCCAGGAGGGGTGGGTGAGAGGGACCATTGTTTGTATAAAGGAAAAGGCCCAGATATTGTATATTGTCTGTGGAAAATACGGCTAGCATAAAAGTTTTCCCTTCCTTAGTCTCCATCTTTAATCGACAAGAGAACTTCGCACCCCTGGTTGCTATTCGCTAAGAGTGTTTTCGTGCTTCTTTACTGCCTATAATGAGTGACTGGACTTAGTAGCAAAATAACCTTTAAAACCTAAATACATCCTAAAATCATGTGCACTGATTTAAGAACTACAATTACTAGTAGAGTCTGCATCTAGCATACTTGAATCTGATAAATCTGATGCTGCTGATTTCATATTCAATAACAGAACTGTTGAAAAACGGCAAAAGCAGCAGCCGCCACACCGGTGAAGCCATACGCATGCTTTAATAGAACTTCTAACCACTGGAATTTCTTATCATAAATTTCCCAACCATGAATAATTGCAGAAAAAGTGGTAAATTGCTCACCGCAGGGAAGTTTTTGCTCCAAAGTCAAATTGCTTTGTTGAGCAGCTGAACTGCTTTCCACAGAATACAAATGCAAAGACGGTATCTGTATCCTGGAGCCATTCCTAGCATTTCCAGTTTCTCAAAAGCACCTCCAACATTTTCAAAAGAGACAGAAGATGCCATCCCCTGCAGCTACGGCTGAAAATGACTTTGCTAAATTTATCGAAGTCCAACTGTCCAAACAAAAGCAGCTCGTATGCAAGATGCATGTACCCCAGGTGACAAAGTAAGACTCCGACAATCATGAAAACTGTGTGAACAAAGCGGCGTATGAGGCAAAGGTGAGAGCCTTGTACGTGAAGTCTAAGGCGACGTTACAAAAAACGTTCGAATGCGCAGCAAACTGTAAAGAAAAAATCTGGTGCACTGAAAATCATACAGCATTCCATTTGTAAAATGTACAAAGCATTTAGAGCATTGCACGAGAAACAAAAGCGATTGATTTGATGATCAAACTCTCTATCGAAATCGACTTGAAGCCGTGAGAAGCATTGATGAAGCCGCAGCGTCTAACTTAAAGGTTTTAACATCCAATTCATTGCTGAGCTTATTTTGGGCTCAATTTAATTTTCATTAAAAGTGTTGCTGTTTCGTTTAAAGGCTTCTTTACCTTACAAAAAAACACAAGAAGACATTTTGCTTTAGCCACAAAAAATTCAGCGAGTGGGAATAAAGGAGTTCCCTCTTCAATTAAATTAGGAAACCAAAACAAACCCAAATTTCCCTTCGCATCCAGGTTCCTAATGTTCTAGTGGTTCTCCTCTCTTCTAATCTATGCATTATCCCTGGTGGCGTTCTACAGTGCCGAGCGGTAAGCACTGATTCTGTCCGAAAGGCGTTCCCGTGAATCCGAGGGTCACGGCCTTCAGTCCCTAAGATTTTTTTTACTTCGGGCCCTAAGATTCCTAACTTCAGCCCCTAAACTTTTTAGCTTCAGTCCCTACTTTACATGTACTTGGCACTTGGCCCAATAGCACTTGGCTCAATGGCACTTGGCTCAATGGCACTTGGCTCAATGGCACTTGGCTCAATAGCACTTGGCTCAATAGCACTTGGCTCAATGGCACTTGGCTCAATAGCACTTGGCTCAATTCCTTTCTCAATAGGGCCTATTACACTAATATCAATATATCGATGGTGATACGCATTCTTTGCTGCTGCTAATTATTACGGTAATGTCGTGTCAGAGCGGCCGGGTTGATCTCTTCCCTCCCACTGCCTCAGGCTTAGGTGCAAGGTGCAATGAGGTGCAACGAGATGCAATGAGAATCAGGCTTAAGCCTGAGGTGCAATGAGAATAACAATATGATATTTCCCGCCTGCGTAGCCTTAGCCTTTAAGGGGAAGAGAGGGACTATGACTATCAGGAGGATGACCATGAGCCGCCAATGACCTGAGGCTGACGCTCACGGGCCTTCAGTACCGTGCAAACCCGCCCTGAGGATATCGATGCGATTTTAATAGCTATTGGCCTGAGGGCAAGGTCCCACGCCTGCTGTGCTGTAGCTTAGGTGCCTTTATTGGGTCTTGGGGTCATTGTATGAGCCCCAAGGCTGCCACCACTCTGTATGACCTGGCGCGCCTGATGACCTTCCAGACCTAACGAAGCCGCCAGAGCTCCGCCCGGGTATTGATTCGGGGATTTTAGCTAACCAGCGAGACAGAGTGAGCCGATTTAGAGGCTCTGCACGGACTTCTATCGGGAGTGCCAGGATCATAACTGAAGGGCTTTTGTGCAGGGAGTCCTTGGAGGCGGTGCGGAGAGAGAGAGAATCCGGGAACAGGTTACTAAGAGTAGTGAGGTGAGAACGTGAACTCTGATACTTCGAACGCTTCAGTGCGAGATGGGTCCGCTTAACCAGGTGTTGCTATCTCTACCCGCCGTCACGTGCACATAGCTTCTACACCGCTCATGCACTCTTTACACATAGGCGCGCCGGCCACGAGAGTCTGTTCGCAAGCTTCCCCTAACTTCCCCATACTTCACCGCCCAAGGGAAAGGCTTAGCAAGCCATTAGTAGTTCAATAAGAACTAAGCGAAAGATTGAATGGATTTAATTAGGCAGATTGCACAAAGCTAAACCTACTCAGCGGAATTAATGTATTAATGTAGCCAGATAAATTACTAAATAAAATGGGCTCAATTCTCCAGTGCAAAGCAATAGGCCAGAATGGGAATAATCCCTAAAACACGCGCTAGGCGAAAAGGCAATAAAATGAGCGGGGGAACTTACCGGCGGCTGGCACGGAGAGAGAGAGAGAAAGGCCGGAGCTTAGATGGCGGCACTGTAGATCTGGCTGTTGATCGCGGAGGTGGGGAGGACGGCATGAGAAATGGGGTTGCGCACTAGGCAGGGGTAGAACAAGGGGGAGAATCGCTAAATAAGTTATTAAAATGCGCAGAAAATACTGTAAGTAATATAAATTAGGGGGTAGAAATAGAGGATCTAAGCAGATTATTATGGGTGTGAAGACTTGTCATACCGTAAGTAGAGGGTGCGAGCAGAAGCAAAAGTGGGTAAAGCGGGGGAAAAAGAGGGTGAAAAGAGGAAGAGAAGGGCTCCAGCAGGCGCGAACCCGGGCTGGGAGGTGACGGAGACCGGGCAGGCGGGAGCAGAGGGGAAGGATCCCAACCCAATCCCACCTCGACGCCCGTAGTAATGGACAGCTTGACAGTAAATAGTACAGGCGTAGGGACGCGCTGGCTCAGCGCGTAAATAATTCTAAGACTGCGTACTTGCTGGCAAGTCCCACAGGGAATTAGCACAGAAGCGGATTGCTTAACCGTTGACGCATTAAATAATGAGCGGAGAGAGAGCGCAAATAGGGGGTTGGGGCGAGAGCCGCGCAGGGCTCAGCCCGAGAGAGCGACGGGCTGGCTAACCATGACGCAAGACGCGCGCCTAAACCGGCTAGCAAGGCGGGGCTGGGCCAATCGCAAACGCCAGAGAGAAATAACAAGCCGGCCACATCACCTAAACCTCCATCGCGCGCGCCACCACCATCCCACCCAAAAGGGCGGGCGCACCAAAACACAAACATCGCCCCCCTCCACTCACTAAAGGACAGTAATAATTATGGCAAGAACGATCAGATCTCTATAAATTTTAGTAAGGATCGCTGTGCGCTGCGCAGCTCACAAAACATCTGCCCATTCCTATCCGCCGTGTCCCTGTAAACGATACTGAATCGTACTAACCCTTCCTGTATACTCGTAGTGTGGCATCGCTCAGAAAATTCCACGCAGTATTCCTCAAATCAATTAAAAGACAATGTGAAAAATTTGGACCACAAATGATCGGTCAATATGAGTCAAATTTAAACGAACTTTCACTTTTCTAATTATAGAGAAGCTCATAAAAAGTACTGACTATGCTTTTGATTCACGAGTTTTACACACGAATAATGCAAGGATTTGAAGTCGCATAGAAACTGTTGCTATAGCAATAAAAAATAATAACATTTGGATCCTATGAACCCGTAACACACTAGCTGCGTGCAAAAAATGTTTTACGACAACAATAACACGACATAAAACGCAAAATACAAGAAATGTATCGTTTACAGGGTTTTTGTGGCAAATTTTGATTACTAAAGAAACCCTATTAAGAAGCTCATATAAAATCAACAACAAGGTGCAGCATATGTGAAGCCTAAAGACGAAAATTAACCCAGAAAAAAATTCAGGGCAGTTTCATACAAAGCAAGTCGTGCGTAAGTTAATCACGTTTTTTCTTAAATTACAAGACTTACCGCCATGCTTTCAATTATTGATCAGTCATGATAATAAAACATGTCTCTGATTGGCCAGTCAGAGAAGAACCCTCTGTACCATCTCCGATAGTATGTACCATCTGCCTCATGATCTGCTGACACCTGTCTGCCCCTTGATCTGCTGACACCTGTCTGCCCCTTGATCTGCTGACACCTGTCTGCCCCTTGATCTGCTGACACCTGTCTGCCCCTTGATCTGCTGACTACTGTCTGCCCCTTGATCTGCTGACACCTGTCTGCCCCTTGATCTGCTGACACCTGTCTGCCCCTTGATCTGCTGACACCTGTCTGCCCCTTGATCTGCTGACACCTGTCTGCCCCTTGATCTGCTGACACCTGTCTGCCCCTTGATCTGCTGACACCTGTCTGCCCCTTGATCTGCTGACAGCTACCTGCCCCTAGATCTATTTAAAAATCTATCACTTCGGCATCTTCGATCTAACTGGCTACATTAAGTTAAAAATATATCAACTATAAAATATCTGATACACATAATTGGTCCTATTAGGAAAAAATCTTCCAATTTTAACTATATATTCCAAAACATGGAAAATTATGATAATGCGTATAGAAATACGTAACGAACCAAAAAATATACAATAATGGACATTCACATTATTAAGTTTTAACAGAAGTACGCGCCAATATACAGCAAAGCAAAAACCGCAGGCCATGCGTGTGGTCAGTTCAGTTAGAAATAAGGCAGGGTGTCCTGTTGGCTACGTTTTCGGTAATCCCATGAGCGGCCTTTTATCAAATCCTCAGTTCAAATTTTTAAACACACTTGCAGGCAAAATACGCATTTTATTAGAGTCAGGACAGAGTTGGAGAATTTTCCCCACGCTGAGCGAGGACTTCAATAACTTCCGCTGACTGGGGGCTAAAGCAGCTCAAACCGACAGGGAAAATCGCCCTCAGAATTTATAAGAGATAAAAAGGCAAGCTTATGAGATTGTGGCAAAACAAACGAGAATCATATTTATTCGGCATAACTTATCTGATGCAACAGATAAATGAAATAACAATCAAACTGCCAAATTCATACGCGGTTTCAATATTGGTCACCATCTGTGGAGCCAGACTGAGCAATCTTGATATCTGACTGCGAATCCGAAACACAGCGGGAAGTCTCTCGATAAGCTGACGCTTCTGCATCAAGTCTCCCCAGCTTCTCTCTGACCCAGCTAATCTTCTCTTCGTCCTGCGTCTCCAAGGCGACGCGTCTCTCGTCCCTGATGGTCTCCATGTGTCGCAGGCTGAACTCCACGTGCTCGCGGCAGTCGCTGTAGTGAGCCAGAGTGAGCAGCTCCTCCAAGTCCGCGTCTTCTTGCAGCTCCTCAAGCCACCCACCGAAATCGATTGGCGTGCGATTGCGGAGCAGCTCAGCTTGGAGACTCCAGCTCAGGCAGCGGAAGCTCACGTACAGGTGGGAGGAGCGAGGCTGAGACAGTCTGGCTGTGAACAGAGTCTGCGTGAACTCGGGAAGGAACGGGAAGCGAGGCGGAGAGTCGCAGGGTAGGCAGAACCTCCACGCCCAGTCTGAGTTCTCTGGCAGCCCTTGCCATTTGACTTCTTCCGTTCTGAATCCAACTGTGACGCGATGCCCCTGAAGCTCCATCAGGACTCGCTCAGCTTCTTCTGATTCTCCGAGCTTCAAATGCGCCATGGCGGTCAGGCACAGGCTGGCGCACTTGCACCACTCCAGCTCATGCAGGAGTCTGAGCTGCCTCATCAGGGTGTCTCTGTTGCTCGATTCTGACTGCAGCTCGCTCACACACTGCTGCACCACACTGTACACGTCTGCGAACTTGTAATAATACACTGGATAGGCAGTTCCCTCTCTGATCTCAGTGACAGGAGGCAGCGCTGTCAGTGGCAACAGCAAGAACGGGTGAAAGTGGAATCTCTCTGACTGCAGAGGTCTCACGAGTCTCCTCAGCTGCTCCACCACAAAGCCGATGTCGCTTCTCAGCTCTCCAAGTCTCTGTCGAACCCTCGCCTTCGTGTTGACGAAGTCGCCGCCGATTCCAGCGTTCTTGAAGTAGAGCGGAGCGTCAGGCATGAAGAAGTGCGGCATGCACTCGTCAGGTGAGCTGGTTGAGTCGATGAAGCTCAGCATCATGTCGAGAGACTCCTTCAGCAGAGCGATCAGATTCTGAGGCTGCCAAGCTTCAGCTGAAGGATCAGTTCCGTGTCTCTCCAGCATGAAGAACAGTAGAGTCTTTGCATTGTAGGTCTTGAGTCCATGCGTGTCCAGAGTGTCGGGCAGGAGTCTCTTGAAGATGAACTTGATGACTGCGAACAGCTGGCCCTGGACTGTGCTGAGCTGCCTCATGATGTCTTTCTCTTGGAAGCTGAAGCTCACTCTGAGCTCGTTAGTGGAGTTCGGTCTGGTCGCCCTCACGAGGTGAACTTTATTATCACACCATCTAAGTAGCTTCACAACGCTGTCCTCACAAAAGCAGCTGCAGCAGGGGATCGCATGGCACGTGTCCTGTGCAGGTCGCACACCGCACGCCTTGGCTGTCACTGCCGGCTGGCTGCCTGCAACAGTCAGCGAGTGAGAGGCTCATGCCCGCTTGGAGTCAGCTTCGGACACGGGGTGCTAGAAAATTAAATAAAATTTAGACAAGTGGACATAACTAGTTAGCTAAGATAGCGGACGTAAAGGCTAGTGGGAGGGAGAGAGAGGAGGGTCACGTGGAAATGAGAAAATTTTTTAGGATACATTAGCATAGATGATTGGCTGCGCTGGACAGGCCTTTTTTAGTCTGATGCTTTTCTCATTCGCCGTCTGACCGAACCGCTTCTCTTTGTTTCTCCCTTCTGTCTGCCACCTTATCCGCTTTCTTTCTGCCAGGGCTTGTCCTTACTGCTCACGGAGCTGCCACCAGCTGAGCAAAATCTGCTGCACAGCTGCAGCTCCAGCCGCACTGCTGTCTCTGCTGGATGAGCGCCAGCTGCTGCTATTTCAGCTTCTGCCGTCAGCCTGTCACTCAAGCAGTCTGTGACACTCCGGCCACCCAATGCCAGCCTGAGATCACTGCAGGCAAAGCAGCCCGACTCCGCAATCAGCACTGCGTCATCAACTGCACTGATCAGTCAGGCCTCAGCAACGCTGCACTCTGGGCTTTGCAATTTTCAATTCTCTGTCCGATTCCAAAACTGAAATGCGAGCTGCCGAAGCCGCTCACCTCGCGCTCATGTGAGCCGGGTGTTAGTGGGAGTTTCATTTCAGCTTTCTGACACTGCATTCCAACTGTGCTCGCCAGCTCAGCCTCATCAGAGCGCAGCTCGCTGATTCCTGGGCGCATGGTGGCCCCAAATTTCACGGCAGGTGGAAAGTCGCAGAGGCAGCTTCTAATGGGCTTTTCAGTAAGGAATGATGAGGAAGGATGATGAGGAACCCAGTCTCACTCACCTGATCCCACTGGCACCTGTGCGTGGCCTTCCTTGACCTGCAGCCGAGTGACGTTGTGACAATAGCAGCCACCTTCCAGATGGAGTCTCTGCCCTGCAACCAGCACAGTCCAGTCAATGTCCGAGTCAGCTGCTGTCCTGCCGTTCACTTGCACCAGACTGTTGGCCCAGCCCTCTGCGTAGCTGCCCGTCATCTGCCTGTCATCCTGTGTGAGGACTCGAGTGACTCCTTCGAGCCAGTCAGCCAATCTCTGCTGGCGCTCCGCTCTCTCCCGGGTGAACCCCGCCTCGCTCAGCAGTCGGTGCAGATCCTCACTGAGCTGCCTGTCTCGCTGTGGGTCATCTGGGGCTCTGAAATGATCCGAGATCAGCTGACTCTCACTGGCAGCTCAAGCAGACTCACCTGCTCATGCAATTCTACACAAGCAGAGCAAAGCGCAGAAGTGACAGTCGAGCTGCGCGGACTCACTGAGGGAGGCCTGGATGTGAGCGGTGAGCGGCTGGCTGGCCGGCCTGCGGGCTGCTGCAATGCGGGAAGGAGAGCGGCGTTCCCGTCAGTCAGGCCTGGTTGCTGGGCTTTCTGTTTTTATGCATTTGCGTATCCGTACTTTAGCGACAATCATTTTCTTAACCTGAAGCAAGTCAAACTTGATCATTTATCTTGTATTTTCACTTGACACATTAATATATGTTTTACCCAGAAGCAGCTCAAGAGTGTCTGGACAGAAAGTAATGCACAGAGCAGCCATAATATTGAGATTTATCAGCAACAACAGCAGAACGTGGAAAGTACACGGATGCAAGTCAAAATTTGAGTGAAGAATTGTATGTCATGCCATTCAATGACAGAACAATTTTGCCTCTTTGACCTAAAAAAGAGCCCAGAGGCTGTCACTGGGTCGTGGTATTTTGACCAAAGCCTAAACAGTTTTGGGTGGGACTTCTTTAGGATTAACTGGAATGGTATTGGTCAGTTCTGGTTTCTTATTTTAGAAGATTTTGTGCTAAATCTGAAGCCCGGATTCGTCCTGTGCGAGCGGTGTATTCACTGCAGCGGATAAGTTTTGAAGTCTCAAGCAAATTATGAATGGAAATGAACAGAATAAGTTATCTGTAGCTGAGTGAGTTTACAAAGTGAGCCTGCGGTGCCCGCAGCATGAAATTAAATGCTTTGCAGCTTTTGTCTCCCAACTTCAATGGAAGCCACTCGCCTGGATTCAATAATTTGAGGTCCGAGAATCTAACCTAGTCAAAATCTAAGTATTTTTTTTCTGGTAAATAAAGTTTGGTCTTCGAAAAAAATAGACCCATAAAGAATATTTATTACTGAGATTTCTCCGTGCATCACCTGTCACACGGCTAAGGATATCACTCTAAAAAATTGTGAACATCAATGATATACAAAATTTGCGCGAATCTTAAATCTGCCCACTAGCTGCATGTTGCAATTCATGCTTAGGTTGTTTATTGCTACAGAAATTATTGACACTTCGCTTCAAGCGCCACTCGGAGCCTCATCTCATTTCCAAAAGCACGTTCTAAAAACGCCTCACCTCGCTTCACCGTCCCTTAGTAGCCGCAGCACCTGCGAGTGCGAGCGTCCAAGCCGCTCTGCCAGCTCCGTACATGTCTGGCCCCGACCGTCTCGATGACTCGCATCAGCTCCTCCGTCCATCAGAGTCTTGACTGCTCGCACGTGACCCGCTTCGACCGCTCGCGACAGAGCAGTCCGACCCTGGCTGTCTTCAGCACGCACTGACGCACCGAGACCCAGCAGCTTCTCAATGAGCTCGTGATGACCCGCATCAGCTGCCAGCATGAGAGCAGTGGCTCCAGTGCTGTCTGACTCGTCGACATGCTCTGTGCTGATTTGGTTAGCGCTGAGTAGTGTGAGAGCCAGTGCGACATGGCCTTGAGAGATGGAGAGACACAGCAGCTGGGTGATCTGAGCTGGCTGCATTCGAGACAGAGTCTGAGTGAGAACTGAGTTTCTGCCCTCGATGGCCATTGAGGCTGCGAAGCTGAGGATTTCGCTGGACTTGAATAGCCAGTCAGGCTCGAAGGTGAGGAAAGCAACGACGTCCTCTCGGTGACGGGAGCAGGCCGAAACTACCAACTGAAAGCGCAACTGATCCCTCAAATTTGGGTCAGAGACGTGCCGCACCAGAAACTTCACCTCATTTAACTGACTCCTAATTGAAGCTTCTTTCACTGCCTTGATGCAGCACTGATCTCTTAATTTTTGGTCAGAGACTTGCGGCACCAGAAACTTCACTTCTTCCCACTGGTCCCTCATCACAGCTGCTTCCACTGCTTTGATGCAGCACTGATCTCTCAAATTCGAGTCAGCGACTTGCGGCACCAGAAACTTCACTTCTTCCCACTGGTCCCTCATCACAGCTGCTTCCACTGCTTTGATGCAGCACTGATCTCTCAAATTCGAGTCAGCGACTTGCGGCACCAGAAACTTCACTTCTTCCCACTGGTCCCTCATCACAGCTTCTTCCACTGCTTTGATGCAGCACTGATCTCTCAAACTCGAGTCAGCGGCTTGCAGCAACAGGAACTTTACTTCTTCCCACTGGTCCCTCATCACAGCTTCTTCCACTGCTTTGATGCAGCACTGATCTCTCAAATTCGAGTCAGCGACTTGCGGCACCAGAAACTTCACTTCTTCCCACTGGTCCCTCATCACAGCTTCTTCCACTGCTTTGATGCAGCACTGATCTCTCAAACTCGAGTCAGCGGCTTGCAGCAACAGGAACTTTACTTCTTCCCACTGGTCCCTCATCACAGCTTCTTCCACTGCTTTGATGCAGCACTGATCTCTCAAATTCGAGTCAGCGACTTGCGGCACCAGAAACTTCACTTCTTCCCACTGGTCCCTCATCACAGCTGCTTCCACTGCTTTGATGCAGCACTGATCTCTCAAATTCGAGTCAGCGACTTGCGGCACCAGAAACTTCACTTCTTCCCACTGGTCCCTCATCACAGCTTCTTCCACTGCTTTGATGCAGCACTGATCTCTCAAACTCGAGTCAGCGGCTTGCAGCAACAGGAACTTTACTTCTTCCCACTGGTCCCTCATCACAGCTTCTTCCACTGCTTTGATGCAGCACTGATCTCTCAAATTCGAGTCAGCGATTTGCAGCAACAGAAAATTCACTTCTTCCCACTGACCCCACATTGCAGCTTTTGTTGCTGCCTCAATGCAGCACAGATCTCTCGAATTTGGGTCAGCGACTTGCGAAACCAGAAACTTCACCACTTCTAGCTGACCGTAAGTTGCAGCCAGCTCAGCATAATCTACGCAAAATTGTCTCTGTAGCTGCTTTTCACAGCGTTTAAAATGGTATTTCACATCGCCAATGTTTCCGCTTCGCACAGCTTTATCAATACTATGCCTTTGGCCCATCAGGCTTAAGGGCTGATGACTCGGTCTTATTCTGGCTGCTGCGCCGTGTCTCGTTTAGGGTGATGCCTGCGAGGTTTCCAAGGGGACCTGAAGTAAAAGATAGTGGTCTGGCGTCTCATGCAAAAAATATCAGTCGCACTGCGGCGTTAAGAATCTACGCTCGTATTAGCCAGAGTCAAACAGCTGAGATACGTGTAATAAAGAAAACATAGACAGAGGCAGATAGATGAAAGAGAACGAAGAAGAGGAGAAAGAGAAGGGGAGAATAAAAATAAAGAGATAGGCAAAGATATGAACTTATCGGAGACGAGTTATGAGAGCAAAAATGGGAGCAGAGAAGAGTTGATGAATGATGAAACATAAGAGGCTGGAGGGGAATGGGAGAAAACAAAAGAGGGCAGACGATGGGAATCAGTTTAGGAAATAGCTCTCAGTCCATTAGAGAAGAGGGGGGGGAATAAAGAAAAGCAGGAGAGTTTAGAAGAGGAAGGAGAAAAGAGCATGAGGAAGAGAGAAGTCTGGAAAAGAAGCGAAGCAAGCAGGGGTGCAAAAATTGGAGCATTACAGGCACGAAATTTCGCATCGTAGAAAAGGAAGCAAATGAACAATTTGTCTTTTTGGCAAGGTTTTTTAGCAATATATCATTTTTAATACTATCTATATTATTGCTATTAGGTTAATATTGTTAATAGGCTTAGCGTAGGCTTCTTCCTGGTCCCCACTTAGTCAGCAAGCAGTGGGCTGCAGTAGTAGGGATAAAACAGCACAGTTTGCGCAGCTCTTCCCCCCGCAGACTGTTAGGATGATGTGTAGGGCAGGCCATAGAATTCTAGAGATCTTACGAATTTTGGGGCATCAGAAAAAAATTCCGGCCCAGAATAGTCGGCCCGCTAGTGTACGCTTTCAGCCCCCTGTTAAAAAAGCCTTCACTTCCAGTAAGATCTCTAGAATTCTATGGGCAGGCTCAGAGAGGCGTAACTATTCTAAAATATTTTTAGCCCAGGGGGACGCCTAGTCAGGGAAGTTTTTAGTCTTAGTACAGGCCAGTGGAGTGGGACAGAGGCAGTCCATTTAGCGCGGCCATCTTGAGGCTTGCCACCTGATAGCTCTGGCCCGGGGACCAGGGGTAGAGTTTTTCGGAACTGATCCCCTTTCCCCGCTTTTACCCGAACAGAAGTCTTCACCAGACAGCTGAAGAAAAGGCTTTTCCAGTGTTCTTCTCAATGAAGTTTCCATTCCCTTCCAGAAACCACTTAGTTTTCAGGGAGTTTTTCTTGACCCTCGTGTCTCTTTGAAAGGACATACGAACGACATTTATACTCGGGCCTCCGCCAGTTCTTACTCCCGTCCCCCCCAGGACCCTGCTCACCCTCATGTACAGTGTGTATGTTGAAAGACTCTTCTCTGATGTTATCTCTTATGCCCCGTTACTGCTCACCTCAGTGATGCCCAGATCGACAGGGCTTCAGCTCCTCCAGAACAGAGCTCTTAGGCTCTGCCTCAATGTCCGCGTCTACACTGGCAGTCTGGTACTGAGTTAATGCATGAGACTCTTAAGATTCAGCCTGTACGCACCAGATTAGAGCGACTTGCTCTTAGCTGGTGGGTCAAGGTCTCCGATCATGACCTTCATGGTCTTTCCAAATCTTTCATTAACCGGGATTACATGTATCTTGATTTTCTTGACATCCACAGACACAAGAAGACTCAGCTGTCTATTATATTCTACGACCTAGCATCCCCGCGAACGAGTCTTCAATCTTTCAGCATGTGTATAAGTTTGAATAAGTGTGCAGTCCACCGTGCCAGTGAACCTGCAGCCAGGCCAGACCTTCAACAACTATGACCGGCCGTCATCCGCAGGAATAAATTAATATATGCGGTTTCTGTCTTTGTCTTAATTATTTTATTCATTTACAGCAGAAATAGCCCTCTGTATCCTCAATAGGTGTCAAACTACTCCCGCAAGGTGGCACCGTACGAGCGTACTAACTCGGTAAATTTCCTTATGAAGACTAATAGCAAGCGTGTTCGGATTGTGTGCAGTGCTGCAGGCACTCAGCCATGGCTACCACTCCCAGTGCTATTGAGTCAGCTTAGGCATTAGGATTGTTAGTAGGCAGCGCCCATCCTACTAGGACTAAGTAGGACTCAGTAGACTAGAGCGGAGACCACAACAATGGTAATTTTTTTATTACGAGCGTATTTTCAATATCATTGATATTACAATCAGTAATCACATAAATGCATTTTTATTCATTCCTCATTCATATTAATAAAATAAATCAAAACTAAAATGATTTTACTGAATAACCAGCAGAATCTTAACCGCCTAGCGAACGACTACGAGCTACCTTCTAGTTTTTTGTATCGATAAGCAAATTGTTTTGATTCAGGTACTGGCACTGCTTTAATTACGTTGGAAATAGTCGTTGGGCATTATGAGCGTTGGATTTTGCAGGGGTTTTTCCGTCGCGAAGATAAGGGAACAGAGGGACGTCTAAACCACACGGGAAGAGCTGTGGGCTGTCCGTAAAAATAAAGCCTACCGCCGCAGGCCTCCGGCTTACATTTTCCCGCCCTAAACTGTTCTATGGTAACGCGGCTCGAGGGCTAAGGCCTATGCTCACCCCTCATGCAGTACTAGCCGTCTTTTTAGGTACTCCGAGTCAATAAGAGGAACTCAGAGGCCGTCACCACCCCTTGCGACTGGGTACGCTCACATCCAGTCTCTTGACTGGACTGTAACGGGGTCCCGCCCGTTAAGTTCGGGATCTTCGCACTAGCAGGGGCTCTGCTAAGGGCACTAATAGGAGAACCGCACTAAAGTGCTCTGTAGAAGGGGATCTTTTTTGGCTGTGAGTCTAAGTCATGAGAGTAGTACAGTATGAACATGGGCTCAGTAGGTTTCCAAGCACTCAGTTTGGGAGGATTACTTCCAGTCAGGCTATATACAGGCAGGCAACACACTCTCAACAAATCCACGGACCCGCCAGGGCTGCGCCAACAGCCTTCCTAAACTTCCCCATGCTTCGCTGCCCTTCGGATGGGGATGCGGTTTTGACAATAATAGAGAGGAGGCGATTACAGGTTGCGCAACAGAGAACAAAAGGCTGCAAAAAGGGGGTGTCGGAAAATGAGGACTCAAATAAATTTTCAACCCAGCAGTCCCTGATCATCAGCAGTAGCAATTTAAGAAACCCTCAGACATGGACCATCGCAAGCTTGGGACTGTTTTCGCATCCCCTCTTAGTGGTCTGGAGGATCTTCTTCGGTTCAGCGCGGACACTCAGCAATGGCACAGGAGGAACAGGGGAATGAAGTGGAATGAAGACAATAGATAAAACAGAAGAGGAGATGACGGATTGAGGAGATGATGGCAGGGACGACACTTATAGACGCGAGCAAGATAGAGATACCATTCATGGGAATATATAGCGACATCGGCGAGGGAATCTGGGCCGTAGGCTTAGCGCGCTCAGTAAACAGCTGCGTTGAGAGGCTATGGAGGTCCTGATGAAGCTGAAGCTGCCATTTGAGGCTGCAGCTTGTAACGGGACAGAGCGATGGGGTCAGGGGAGTACATTGCCTAGCAGAGGGTCAGGTGGCAGTGGCAGGCATCTAGAGGCTGAGATGGAGATAGAAAATATACAAGAATTGCCTGAAACTACGGGGTTTAGGCAATTCTTCGCATGTACTCCCCTTTGCCAGCACTCCTAGGAGATTCTGCTTATTCTCCGCTGCAAAAAGTGCATGTTGGCTAAATCCGTAACACTTTAGTCTATGGTAGCGGAGATCAGCTACTAAGAATCTCCGCAGCCAAAGTATTAACGAGATAGACGAGGCATACAGGCAAAGGGGAATGCATGCCGGGCAGCAGAAGATTAAGTTATTGACAGAATTTTAAAATCAAATTACCTATATTGTATGACGATATAGCGATGTCAGTTACTAAAATGCACTTCTACGTTTCGGCACAAAAAAACAAACTGGAATGACTTTAGTATGTTCAATAATGTAAATATTTATTTACCCTACGCAGTTAATTAAGTTGCCTAGAAAGATGATAGATAAAAATATCGATTGATAGTTGCATGATGATCAAGCAGAAAATTACTCAGTCAGTATTGGATTCGATATATTTATAAATACAACATCTAGCTTGTCTAAAATACAAAATTAAAATAATCATAAAAAAACAGAAAACGACATTCGGAATGCACTCGCGACATAGAAAGCAAATCACTAATAAATTCAGGACGGAGAGCGAATAGTCAAGGATGCAAACATTGCAACAATGCCCTAAAGTATTTTGGATTGGCAGCCTGTGACAGAAACTCGGAAACTCGTGCGGCGGAAAGCAACACAATATTCAAATAAAAAAGGGTTAAAACTTTTTGCCGGCACATCCAATAAAAAGGTAGTCTCTAATTGGTCAGACATCAGAGCCCACAAGCAATCTGATTGGTCAGACATCATAGTCCACAAGCAATCTGATTGGTCAGCCATCATAGCCCACAAGCAATTTAATTGGTCAGCCATCAAAGTCCAGAAGCAATCTGATTGGTCAGCCATCAAAACCCAGAAGCAATCTGATTGGTCAGCCATCAAAGCCCACAAGCAATCTGATTGGTCCGACATCAAAACCCAGAAGCAATCTGATTGGTCAGACACCAGTGCCCAGAAGCAATCTGATTGGTCAGACATCAAAACCCACAAGCAATCTGATTGGTCAGCCATCAAAGCCCACAAGCAATCTGATTGGTCAGCCATCAAAACCCACAAGCAATCTGATTGGTCAGACACCAGAGCCCAGAAGCAATCTGATTGGTCAGCCATCAAAACCCAGAAGCAATCTGATTGGTCAGACACCAGAGCCTAGCTAAGCAATCTGATTGGTCAGAGCCCACCACAAACCTCCACACGCAGCAGCGCCTACTGAACGCAGCAGCCGGTGTTTGAGTTGGTCCCGGCGCCGCCCCGCCCGCCACGCGCCACCAGAAACGCCGCCATCCACATGTCCAAATCTTCGTCAGTCTCGGCGCTCAACGCCACAGTCTGCCGGCCGTCAGCAGAGGCAATCTCGAATGCGCGCTCCCGGCCAGTCAGAGGCCGCAGATTGCAGGCGCTGAGCTGCAGGCATTTGGCTCGCCGGCTCCAGTCCCCGCCGCTGCTCGCCGATTCGCCGTTCGGCGGCTCGGAGGCGTAGGCGAGGCGGCCGCCGTGCAGCAGGCGGCAGTAGACTCGCTCCCAGCGATGCAGGATTCTGGACCGCTTCTGTAGGAAGCCCTCGGCTGCAACTGCGGCTGCGGCTGGCGCTGCTGCGGTGCCATCGCTGGCGGCTGGCTGTTCAGACATGGCCAGATGGGAGAGCGGCGTGAATGCAGCTGAAGCAGAATGTCATTTGACTGTAGTTGGTTTGGGGTGTCTGATGGGCTTTCGGTTCTCTTTGATTCTCATGGGCTGATTAGGGGCAATTCTCATAGGCTGATTTGGGGGGTTCTCATGGGCTGATTAGAGGCGATTCTCATAAACTGATTAGAGGCGATTCTCATGGACTGATTAGAGGCGACTCTCATGGGCTGATTAGAGGCGATTCTCATAAACTGATTAGAGGCGATTCTCATGGACTGATTAGAGGCGATTCTCATAAACTGATTAGAGGCGACTCTCATGGGCTAATTAGAGGCGACTCTCATGGGCTGATTAGAGGCGATTCTCAGGGGCTGATTAGAGGCGATTCTCATGGGCTGATTAGAGGCGATTCTCATAGGCTGATTTGGGGGGTTCTCATGGGCTGATTAGAGGCGATTCTCATAAACTGATTAGAGGCGATTCTCATAAACTGATTAGAGGCGATTCTCATGGGCTGATTAGAGGCGATTCTCATAGGCTGATTTGGGGGGTTCTCATGGGCTGATTAGAGGCGATTCTCATAAACTGATTAGAGGCGATTCTCATGGACTGATTAGAGGCGATTCTCATGGGCTGATTAGAGGCGACTCTCATAAACTGATTAGAGGCGATTCTCATGGGCTGATTAGAGGCGATTCTCATGGGCTGATTAGAGGCGATTCTCATGGGCTGATTAGGGCGATTCTTATAGGCTGATTTGGGGGGTTCTCATGGGCTGATTAGAGGCGATTCTCATGGACAGATAAGAGATGATTAGAGACGATTCTCATAGGCTGATAAGGGCGATTCTCATGGGCTGATTAGAGGCGATTCTCATGGGCTGATTAGAGGCGATTCTCAGGGGCTGATTAGAGGCGACTTCTCATGGGCTGATTAGAGGCGATTCTCATGGGCTGATTTGGGGGGTTCTCATGGGCTGATTAGAGGCGATTCTCATAAACTGATTAGAGGCGATTCTCATAAACTGATTAGAGGCGATTCTCATGGGCTGATTAGAGGCGATTCTCATAGGCTGATTTGGGGGGTTCTCATGGGCTGATTAGAGGCGATTCTCATAAACTGATTAGAGGCGATTCTCATGGACTGATTAGAGGCGATTCTCATGGGCTGATTAGAGGCGACTCTCATAAACTGATTAGAGGCGATTCTCATGGGCTGATAAGAGGCGATTCTCATGGGCTGATTAGAGGCGATTCTCATGGGCTGATTAGGGCGATTCTTATAGGCTGATTTGGGGGGTTCTCATGGGCTGATTAGAGGCGATTCTCATGGACAGATAAGAGATGATTAGAGACGATTCTCATAGGCTGATAAGGGCGATTCTCATGGGCTGATTAGAGGCGATTCTCATGGGCTGATTAGAGGCGATTCTCAGGGGCTGATTAGAGGCGACTCTCATGGGCTGATTAGAGGCGATTCTCAGGGGCTGATTAGAGGCGATTCTCATGGGCTGATTAGAGGCGATTCTCATAGGCTGATTTGGGGGGTTCTCATGGGCTGATTAGAGGCGATTCTCATAAACTGATTAGAGGCGATTCTCATAAACTGATTAGAGGCGATTCTCATGGGCTGATTAGGGGCGATTCTCATGGGCTGATTAGAGGCGACTCTCATGGGCTGATTAGAGGCGATTCTCATAAACTGATTAGAGGCGATTCTCATGGACTGATTAGAGGCGACTCTCATGGGCTGATTAGAGGCGACTCTCATGGGCTGATTAGAGGCGATTCTCATGGACAGATAAGAGATGATTAGAGACGATTCTCATAGGCTGATAATGGCGATTCTCATGGGCTGATTAGAGGCGATTCTCATGGGCTGATTAGAGGCGATTCTCAGGGGCTGATTAGAGGCGACTCTCATGGGCTGATTAGAGGCGATTCTCAGGGGCTGATTAGAGGCGATTCTCATGGGCTGATTAGAGGCGATTCTCATAGGCTGATTTGGGGGGTTCTCATGGGCTGATTAGAGGCGATTCTCATAAACTGATTAGAGGCGATTCTCATGGACTGATTAGAGGCGATTCTCATGGGCTGATTAGAGGCGACTCTCATAAACTGATTAGAGGCGATTCTCATGGGCTGATTAGAGGCGATTCTCATGGGCTGATTAGAGGCGATTCTCATGGGCTGATTAGGGCGATTCTTATAGGCTGATTTGGGGGGTTCTCATGGGCTGATTAGAGGCGATTCTCATGGACAGATAAGAGATGATTAGAGACGATTCTCATAGGCTGATAAGGGCGATTCTCATGGGCTGATTAGAGGCGATTCTCATGGGCTGATTAGAGGCGATTCTCAGGGGCTGATTAGAGGCGACTCTCATGGGCTGATTAGAGGCGATTCTCATGGGCTGATTTGGGGGGTTCTCATGGGCTGATTAGAGGCGATTCTCATAAACTGATTAGAGGCGATTCTCATAAACTGATTAGAGGCGATTCTCATGGGCTGATTAGAGGCGATTCTCATAGGCTGATTTGGGGGGTTCTCATGGGCTGATTAGAGGCGATTCTCATAAACTGATTAGAGGCGATTCTCATGGACTGATTAGAGGCGATTCTCATGGGCTGATTAGAGGCGACTCTCATAAACTGATTAGAGGCGATTCTCATGGGCTGATAAGAGGCGATTCTCATGGGCTGATTAGAGGCGATTCTCATGGGCTGATTAGGGCGATTCTTATAGGCTGATTTGGGGGGTTCTCATGGGCTGATTAGAGGCGATTCTCATGGACAGATAAGAGATGATTAGAGACGATTCTCATAGGCTGATAAGGGCGATTCTCATGGGCTGATTAGAGGCGATTCTCATGGGCTGATTAGAGGCGATTCTCAGGGGCTGATTAGAGGCGACTCTCATGGGCTGATTAGAGGCGATTCTCAGGGGCTGATTAGAGGCGATTCTCATGGGCTGATTAGAGGCGATTCTCATAGGCTGATTTGGGGGGTTCTCATGGGCTGATTAGAGGCGATTCTCATAAACTGATTAGAGGCGATTCTCATAAACTGATTAGAGGCGATTCTCATGGGCTGATTAGGGGCGATTCTCATGGGCTGATTAGAGGCGACTCTCATGGGCTGATTAGAGGCGATTCTCATAAACTGATTAGAGGCGATTCTCATGGACTGATTAGAGGCGACTCTCATGGGCTGATTAGAGGCGACTCTCATGGGCTGATTAGAGGCGATTCTCATGGACAGATAAGAGATGATTAGAGACGATTCTCATAGGCTGATAATGGCGATTCTCATGGGCTGATTAGAGGCGATTCTCATGGGCTGATTAGAGGCGATTCTCAGGGGCTGATTAGAGGCGACTCTCATGGGCTGATTAGAGGCGATTCTCAGGGGCTGGTTAGAGGCGATTCTCATGGGCTGATTAGAGGCGATTCTCATAGGCTGATTTGGGGGGTTCTCATGGGCTGATTAGAGGCGATTCTCATAAACTGATTAGAGGCGATTCTCATGGGCTGATTAGGGGCGATTCTCATAGGCTGATTTGGGGGGTTCTCATGGGCTGATTAGAGGCGATTCTCATAAACTGATTAGAGGCGATTCTCATGGACTGATTAGAGGCGATTCTCATGGGCTGATTAGAGGCGACTCTCATAAACTGATTAGAGGCGATTCTCATGGGCTGATTAGAGGCGATTCTCATGGGCTGATTAGAGGCGATTCTCATGGGCTGATTAGGGCGATTCTTATAGGCTGATTTGGGGGGTTCTCATGGGCTGATTAGAGGCGATTCTCATGGACAGATAAGAGATGATTAGAGACGATTCTCATAGGCTGATAAGGGCGATTCTCATGGGCTGATTAGAGGCGATTCTCATGGGCTGATTAGAGGCGATTCTCAGGGGCTGATTAGAGGCGACTCTCATGGGCTGATTAGAGGCGATTCTCAGGGGCTGATTAGAGGCGATTCTCATGGGCTGATTAGGGGCGATTCTCATGGGCTTATTAGGGCGATTCTCATGGGCTGATTAGAGACGATTCTCATGGGCTGATTAGGGGCGATTCTCATAGGCTGATTTTGGGGGTTCTCATGGGCTGATTAGAGGCGATTCTCATAAACTGATTAGAGGCGATTCTCATGGACTGATTAGAGGCGATTCTCATGGGCTGATTAGACACGACTCTCATAAACTGATTAGAGGCGATTCTCATGGGCTGATTAGAGGCGATTCTCATGGGCTGATTAGAGGCGATTCTCATGGGCTGATTAGGGCGATTCTTATAGGCTGATTTGGGGGATTCTAATGGGCTGATTAGAGGCGATTCTCATGGACAGATAAGAGATGATTAGAGACGATTCTCATAGGCTGATAAGGGCGATTCTCATGGGCTGATTAGAGGCGATTCTCATGGGCTGATTAGAGGCGATTCTCATGGACTGATTAGAGGCGACTCTCATGGGCTGATTAGAGGCGATTCTCATAAACTGATTAGAGGCGATTCTCATGGACTGATTAGAGGCGATTCTCATGGGCTGATTAGAGGCGATTCTCATAAACTGATTAGAGACGACTCTCATGGACTGATTAGAGGCGATTCTCAGGGGCTGATTAGAGGCGATTCTCATGGGCTGATTAGAGGCGATTCTCATAAACTGATTAGAGGCGATTCTCATGGACTGATTAGAGGCGATTCTCATGGGCTGATAATGGCGATTCTCATGGGCTGATTAGAGGCGATTCTCATGGGCTGATTAGAGGCGATTCTCAGGGGCTGATTAGAGGCGACTCTCATGGACTGATTAGAGGCGATTCTCATGGGCTGATTAGAGGCGACTCTCATAAACTGATTAGAGGCGATTCTCATGGACTGATTAGAGGCGATTCTCATGGGCTGATTAGAGGCGACTCTCATAAACTGATTAGAGGCGATTCTCATGGGCTGATTAGGGCGATTCTTATAGGCTGATTTGGGGGGTTCTCATGGGCTGATTAGAGGCGATTCTCATGGACAGATAAGAGATGATTAGAGACGATTCTCATAGGCTGATAAGGGCGATTCTCATGGGCTGATTAGAGGCGATTCTCAGGGGCTGATTAGAGGCGATTCTCATGGGCTGATTAGAGGCGATTCTCATAGGCTGATTTGGGGGGTTCTCATGGGCTGATTAGAGGCGATTCTCATAAACTGATTAGAGGCGATTCTCATAAACTGATTAGAGGCGATTCTCATGGGCTGATTAGAGGCGATTCTCATAGGCTGATTTGGGGGGTTCTCATGGGCTGATTAGAGGCGATTCTCATAAACTGATTAGAGGCGATTCTCATGGACTGATTAGAGGCGATTCTCATGGGCTGATTAGGGCGATTCTTATAGGCTGATTTGGGGGGTTCTCATGGGCTGATTAGAGGCGATTCTCATGGACAGATAAGAGATGATTAGAGACGATTCTCATAGGCTGATTAAGGCGATTCTCATAGGCTGATTTGGAGGGTTCTCATGGGCTGATTAAAGGCGATTCTCATGGATAGATCAGAGACGATTAGAGACGATTCTCATAAGCTGATTAGAGGCGATTCTCAGATGGTGATTAGAGGCGAGTCTCAGATGGTGATTAGACGCGATTCTCAGATGGTGATTAGAGGCGATTCTTATATGGTGATTAGAGGCGTTTCTCATGGGCTGATTAGGAATGATTCTCATGGGCTGATTAGAGGCGATTCTCATGGGCTAATTAGGGCGAGTCTCATGGGCTGATTAGAGGCGATTCTTATGGGCTGATTATAGGCGATTCTCATGGGCTGATTAAAGGCGATTCTCATGGGCTGATTAGAAGTGATTCTCATGGGCTGATTAGGGGCGATTCTCATGGGCTTATTAGGGCGATTCTCATGGGCTGATTAGAGGCGATTCTCATGGACTGATTAGAGGCGATTCTCATGGGCTGATTAGAGGCGACTCTCATAAACTGATTAGAGGCGATTCTCATGGGCTGATTAGAGGCGATTCTCATGGGCTGATTAGAGGCGATTCTCATGGGCTGATTAGGGCGATTCTTATAGGCTTATTTGGGGGGTTCTCATGGGCTGATTAGAGGCGATTCTCATGGACAGATAAGAGATGATTAGAGACGATTCTCATAGGCTGATAAGGGCGATTCTCATGGGCTGATTAGAGGCGATTCTCATGGGCTGATTAGAGGCGATTCTCAGGGGCTGATTAGAGGCGACTCTCATGGGCTGATTAGAGGCGATTCTCAGGGGCTGATTAGAGGCGATTCTCATGGGCTGATTAGAGGCGATTCTCATAGGCTGATTTGGGGGGTTCTCATGGGCTGATTAGAGGCGATTCTCATAAACTGATTAGAGGCGATTCTCATAAACTGATTAGAGGCGATTCTCATGTGCTGATTAGGGGCGATTCTCATAGGCTGATTTGGGGGGTTCTCATGGGCTGATTAGAGGCGATTCTCATAAACTGATTAGAGGCGATTCTCATGGACTGATTAGAGGCGATTCTCATGGGCTGATTAGAGGCGACTCTCATAAACTGATTAGAGGCGATTCTCATGGGCTGATTAGAGGCGATTCTCATGGGCTGATTAGAGGCGATTCTCCTGGGCTGATTAGGGCGATTCTTATAGGCTGATTTGGGGGGTTCTCATGGGCTGATTAGAGGCGATTCTCATGGACAGATAAGAGATGATTAGAGACGATTCTCATAGGCTGATAAGGGCGATTCTCATGGGCTGATTAGAGGCGATTCTCATGGGCTGATTAGAGGCGACTCTCATGGGCTGATTAGAGGCGATTCTCATAAACTGATTAGAGGCGATTCTCATGGACTGATTAGAGGCGATTCTCATGGGCTGATTAGAGGCGACTCTCATGGGCTGATTAGAGGCGACTCTCATGGACTGATTAGAGGCGATTCTCAGGGGCTGATTAGAGGCGATTCTCATGGGCTGATTAGAGGCGATTCTCATGGGCTGATTAGAGGCGATTCTCATGGACTGATTAGAGGCGATTCTCATGGGCTGATTAGAGGCGACTCTCATAAACTGATTAGAGGCGATTCTCATGGACTGATTAGAGGCGATTCTCATGGGCTGATTAGAGGCGACTCTCATAAACTGATTAGAGGCGATTCTCATGGGCTGATTAGAGGCGATTCTCATGGGCTGACTAGAGGCGATTCTCATGGGCTGATTAGGGCGATTCTTATAGGCTGATTTGGGGGGTTCTCATGGGCTGATTAGAGGCGATTCTCATGGACAGATAAGAGATGATTAGAGACGATTCTCATAGGCTGATAAGGGCGATTCTCATGGGCTGATTAGAGGCGATTCTCAGGGGCTGATTAGAGGCGATTCTCATGGGCTGATTAGAGGCGATTCTCATAGGCTGATTTGGGGGGTTCTCATGGGCTGATTAGAGGCGATTCTCATAAACTGATTAGAGGCGATTCTCATAAACTGATTAGAGGCGATTCTCATGGGCTGATTAGAGGCGATTCTCATAGGCTGATTTGGGGGGTTCTCATGGGCTGATTAGAGGCGATTCTCATAAACTGATTAGAGGCGATTCTCATGGACTGATTAGAGGCGATTCTCATGGGCTGATTAGAGGCGATTCTCATGGGCTGATTAGGGCGATTCTTATAGGCTGATTTGGGGGGTTCTCATGGGCTGATTAGAGGCGATTCTCATGGACAGATAAGAGATGATTAGAGACGATTCTCATAGGCTGATTAGGGCGATTCTCATAGGCTGATTTGGAGGGTTCTCATGGGCTGATTAAAGGCGATTCTCATGGACAGATCAGAGACGATTAGAGACGATTCTCATAAGCTGATTAGAGGCGATTCTCAGATGGTGATTAGAGGCGAGTCTCAGATGGTGATTAGACGCGATTCTCAGATGGTGATTAGAGGCGATTCTTATATGGTGATTAGAGGCGTTTCTCATGGGCTGATTAGGAATGATTCTCATGGGCTGATTAGAGGCGATTCTCATGGGCTAATTAGGGCGAGTCTCATGGGCTGATTAGAGGCGATTCTTATGGGCTGATTATAGGCGATTCTCATGGGCTGATTAGGGGCGATTCTCATGGGCTGATTAGAAGTGATTCTCATGGGCTGATTAGGGGCGATTCTCATGGGCTTATTAGGGCGATTCTCATGGGCTGATTAGAGGCGATTCTCATGGACTGATTAGAGGCGATTCTCATGGGCTGATTAGAGGCGACTCTCATAAACTGATTAGAGGCGATTCTCATGGGCTGATTAGAGGCGATTCTCATGGGCTAATTAGGGCGAGTCTCATGGGCTGATTAGAGGCGATTCTTATGGGCTGATTATAGGCGATTCTCATGGGCTTATTAAAGGCGATTCTCATGGGCTGATTAGAAGTGATTCTCATGGGCTGATTAGGGGCGATTCTCATGGGCTTATTAGGGCGATTCTCATGGGCTGATTAGAGACGATTCTCATGGGCTGATTAGAGGCGATTCTCATGGGCTGATTAGGGCGATTCTCATGGTCTGATTAGGGGCGATTCTTATCGGCTGATTAGGGGCGATTCTCATGGGCTGATTAGAGTGGTGTTTCAATAGGCGTTAAAAGAAAATGATTTCTTCAAATCAATTTAAACAAACAGATTTTGTTTATTTGAAGTAGAAATTTAAACTACTATTTTCATAAGAAAAAGTTCATTAAAAAAATACAAAAAACGCTGCTTAAAACGCACACTGACAATGGAATGTACTCAGAACTCCTCACTCAATGGACGGAATGTCACCTTACTAAAAGTACAAAGGATTAGTTATTTAGGGCCATCGGGGCGGCCTCTAACGAACACCAGATGCGCGTCCTTCTCGGGCTCCAACGGCCGCAACGGCTCGGCACCGACGTCGACGGCGAAGGAGGCGACCCGATCGGCGAACTGGGCGATTTGCTCCTGGCGCAGCTCGAGCATGTAGCTGAGGGCGTGGGCGGGTGCGGGTTCTAAGAAATGTTGCTTTCTAAGAAAATGTCACTGAATATTTTCGAGATGCGAGATCCCACTCAGCAACTCACAGTGCCGACTCAACAGTGATGACGGCGGACTCGGCGAACAGCTGGGCCACGCCTGGCTCTGCAAGCAGGTGGGCGGTGCTGCTGGAGAAGCTGGCCAGCTGGATTTGGCCTCGGAATTTGGCTTTGTTGGCCAGGGCTGGCAGGCAGCCCAGCGGCAGGAATGTCACGGTCACGTGATCAACGGGCAGCAGGCCGCCTGCGGGTGGGGGCGGCGCTGAGTCACGTGATGGGCGATTCTTATCAAAGTGTTAGGGCCTTTAAGGGCCACTTTCAATATTCAGGCGGAGGGGAGGGGGCGAGTGGCTCGGCGGTCTAGCGCGTCTGCCTTGTGTGCCACTGGTCCAGGTTCGACCCCGTGTTGTAGGTCGTTTATTTTCCCTAGCGCGGTTTCGTGTGCACGGTCACATTAATTTGGGGCCT
Organism: Macrostomum cliftonense; assembly: GCA_950096795.1. Lineage (NCBI taxonomy): Eukaryota > Metazoa > Platyhelminthes > Macrostomidae > Macrostomum > Macrostomum cliftonense. The sequence continues at coordinate 57,825 of CATNEM010000135.1, read as the reverse complement.
TGTGCACGGATTGGTTGGGCTATGGGCCAGTTGTGCAATTTACGCTCATGAGGGCAACCCCCCCAGGCATAGAGAGTGTACATTCCTGGAACCACCGCTTGTACACCCTATGTAAGTGCGTGACTGGGTGCTATACTGGAATTCCGTTGCGCACCGTGTGTGTGTGTCTATGCCTGCATTATGCTTATTTAGTGTGACTGAACGCGCTTCAGGAGTCAGCGCAATGGACAGTCATGCCCAGTCGCTGGTTGTGGGACGATGTCGCTTCAAGCGTCAAGGTGCCTACAGCCCTCCTGCAGATTTAGCTTAGATTTAGGTTTTAGGCGGAGGGGAGATTCTCAATATTCAGGTGAAAGGGGAGATTCTCAATATCCAGGTGAAAGGGGAGATTCTCAATATTCAGGAGGGGAAATCCTTAATATTCAGAGGGAGGGGAGATTCCCAGAATTCAGGAGAGGATATTCCTAGAATTTAGGAGAAGGGGGAGATTCCCAAGGATAGATAAACGGCACTGGGAAACTCACATTCACGGTCTCCTTCCCCGCCAGTATCCACTTCATCAGCAGCGGTTGAATCCGAATCTTCTTCAACCTTTTCGCCGGCCGGCTCATCAGCGACGACTTCGGTGACCTCGGAGGCGGCGCCAGATGGACGCTCAGGCGCCGGCTGGTAGCGCGTGCCGGTACGCAGCTCGTGCATCACGCTGCACACGTTGAACTCGCACACGGCGCCAACCGAGTTCACCCGCTGCCCGTTGGCTGTCTTGTCGAATTCGGGCCACTCGGAGGCCAGGCCCCAGCCAAGGTAGGGGCTGCACACAATGTCGCCCCAGTAGCCGCGCCTGGCGTGCCTCTCGCCAGCCACGCTGAGCACGAGGCCGCTGCACAGGGTCCGGTTGGACGAGTCGTAGGCGGCTTCGCGAAGGCGGAAGGCCACGCCTTTGGCGCGCCAGTGAAGGTACTCGGGCCGGCTGACCATGGCGCCGCCGGGCCGCTCCACCAGGCGCATCTGGTGGTCCCAGTCGAACACGTTCGGGATGGCGTCGTACCTGAAGGGGGGCGGCGAAGGTCCCATGAATTTGCTTAACTGTATGCGAGTTGGCCCTAATGACTAGTTGCTAAAAATAGAATGCGCCGCTATTCCCCATTTAATGTACTTTTAAGTGCACGCACTTCTAAAAATAGCTCACGCATGGCCGCCAACCTCACTCCGCGTCTACTTACATTCTTCGTCGCTTTTATTATCTTTATTTTAAATGTTCTACACATAAAACGCGAAGTTCTAAATGTAGCTCACACACAGCTCGTGCCCAAGGACACCTAAAGTAGAAGGACGGGACCACATATCAAAAGATGAGATTCGCATCTGCTTCCAATCGAGCGCAATCTTTAATTTTATTGCGAAAAACTGGAAATTTCCTATCTCCGTAGGGTATTTTTTCGCGAAAATTGGACTAAAAAACATTCATTAAGAAACGAAGTGTCCCGTCCTTCTACTTAAGGTGTCCTTGGTTGGCCCCTTTTGACTAGTTGCAAAAAATAGAATGCGCTGCTCTTCCCCAGTTAATGTACATTTAAAGTGTACGCGCTTCTAAAAATAGCTCACGCATGGCCGCCAACCTCACTCCACGTCTACTTCCATTCTTCGTAGCTCTTATTATCTTTATTTTAAATGTTTTCCACAAAAAAATGCAAAGCTCTAAAAATAGCTCACACACAGCCCACGCCTCAAAACACCCACTCCGTGTCTCTTTCCTTTTATCACCATCCTCAACTCAATTTTAAATATTCTCATTTAATACTCAGTCTCAGTTGTCAAGGAACAGGCCATTCAAAGTAGCCTCACCTGACACCCAGGTGCTGCCGCAGCCTCAGATCCCAGCACAGCTGCGCATCAAATCCCTTCTTATCGGTCAGTCCCAGCCTCCAAAATTTGAACACGGCCTCCATCACGTCGCGCTCTCGAAATTTCAGCTCGCTCAAATTCAGCAGCGGCATGGCTTTCTCACAGTAATCCAAGTTGGTTACTAGGCGGATCAGCATCGGGCACAGCTTGGTCACGTGATCAACAGCATGCTCCCGAACCAGCGTGTTGCCGTACAGCTCCAGGAACAGCTCGGCTCGCTCCTGCACGCTGGCACGAGTGTCCAGGCACAGGGCCAGTTGGAGCATGGCGCGGCAGTACAGGCTGCAGTCCGTCTCCAGCACAAACAATCTTAGGGGGCGGGTGGCGTTGCCATGGCGCCTACGTCTGGCCAGGGTGGTCAGCAGGTGCCTCTGATCGCCAGACCCAACGATTAGCATCGTCTCGGCTGGCTCCGAGGACGACGGCAGGCCCGAGTCCAGCCAGACCTGCTGCAGATCCAAAGCCGGACTGAAGCCCCACCAGGTGATGCTGCCGAGCCCGTTCTCGATTGAGTGACGGTCCGCTGGCGATGCCATGCTGGGGAGCCGGCGTTCTGAGGGGTTTTCGGAGTTACTGGGTCCGAATAGGGGATGATGCAGCAAGTTTGGGATTCTGGATCTGGCTAGGGGGATTCTAAGCCTGAAGGAATGATCAAGGTATTTTGGGATTCTCAATCCGAAGGGTGATGCAGGAAGTGAGGGATTCTCAATTTGAAGGGGTGATGCAGGAAGTGAGGGATTCTCAATCTGAAGGGGTGATGCAGGGAGTAAGGGATTCTGAATCTGAAGGGGTGATGCAGGGAGTGAGAGATTCTCAATCTGAAGGGTGATGCAGGGAGTGAGAGATTCTCAATCTGAAGGGTGATGCAGGGAGTGAGAGATTCTCAATCTGAAGGGTGATGCAGGGAGTGAGAGATTCTCAATCTGAAGGGTGATGCAGGGAGTGAGAGATTCTCAATCTGAAGGGTGATGCAGGGAGTGAGGGATTCTCAATCTGAAGGGTGATGCAGGGATTGAGAGATTCTCAATCTGAAGGGGTGATGCAGAGAGTGAGGGATTCTCAATCTGAAGGGGTGATGCAGAGAGTGAGGGATTCTCAATCTGAAGGGGTGATGCAGAGAGTGAGGGATTCTCAATCTGAAGGGGTGATGCAGGGAGTGAGGGATCTCAATTTGAGGGGGTGATGCAGAGAGTGAGGGATTCTCAATCTGAAGGGGTGATGCAGGGAGTGAGGGATCTCAATTTGAGGGGGTGATGCTGTGATTCAAATTATTTTAAATACAATTTAAGACACCTGTCAAGAACAGTACAAATAAAGGCAAAACAACCTAAAAAGGTAAAATCAATTTATTAAACGATAAATATCACTTAAAAATACTTTCAAGAACCAACGAAAGACAGCAAATCAAAACGTAGGAGAAAAAATAATTTAAGCAAGTAAATGCATAATTTTTGGAACTAACAAAAAGTAAAACCAAAGCAGTGAATTGTAATATTTAACTATGCAAATCACTTTTAGAAATAAAAAGAATAGTTAAAAGCAAACGATTGAGAGTGAGAAGCAGACAGGGGAGAGTGAGAAGCAGACAGGGGAGATTGAGAAGCAGACAGGGGAGAGTGAGAATCAGACAGGGGAGAGTGAGAAGCAGACAGGGGAGAGTGAGAAGCAGACAGGGGAGAGTGAGAAGCAGACAGGGGAGAGTGAGAAGCAGACAAGGGGAGAGTGAGAAGCAGACAAAGGAGAGTGAGAAGCAGACAGGGGAGAGTGAGAAGCAGACAAAGGAGAGTGAGAAGCAGACAAAGGAGAGTGAGAAGCAGACAGGGGAGAGTGAGAAGCAGACAAAGGAGAGTGAGAAGCAGACAGGGGAGAGTGAGAAGCAGACAAGGGAGAGTGAGAAGCAGACAAGGGAGAGTGAGAAGCAGACATGGCAGAGTGAGAAGCAGACAGGGGAGAGTGAGAAGCAGATGGATAAGAGTGAGAAGCAGACAGGGGAGATTGAGAAGCAGACATGGGAGAGTGAGAAGCAGACAGGGGAGAGTGAGAAGCAGACAAGGGAGAGTGAGAAGCAGACAAGGGAGAGTGAGAAGCAGATGGATAAGAGGGAGAAGCAGACAGGGGAGATTGAGAAGCAGACATGGGAGAGTGAGAAGCAGACAGGGGAGAGTGAGAAGCAGACAGGGGAGAGTGAGAAGCAGATGGATAAGAGGGAGAAGCAGACAGGGGAGATTGAGAAGCAGACATAGGAGAGTGAGAAGCAGACAGGGGAGAGTGAGAAACAGACATGGGAGAGTGAGAATCAGACAGGGGAGAGTGAGAAGCAGACAGGGGAGAGTGAGAATCAGACAGGGGAGAGTGAGAAGCAGACAGGGGAGAGTGAGAAGCAGACAGGGGAGAGTGAGAAGCAGACAAGGGGAGAGTGAGAAGCAGACATGGGAGAGTGAGAAGCAGACAGGGGAGAGTGAGAAGCAGACAAGGGGAGAGTGAGAAGCAGACAGGGGAGAGTGAGAAGCAGACAGGGGAGAGTGAGAATCAGACAGAGGAGAGTGAGAAGCAGACATGGGAGTGTGAGAAGCAGACAGGGGAGAGTGAGAAGCAGACAGGGGAGAGTGAGAATCAGACAGGGGAGAGTGAGAAGCAGACATGGGAGAATGAGAAGCAGACAGGGGAGAGTGAGAAGCAGACAAGGGGAGAGTGAGAAGCAGACATGGGAGAGTGAGAAGCAGACAGGGGAGAGTGAGAAGCAGACAAGGGGAGAGAGAGAAGCAGACATGGGAGAGTGAGAAGCAGACAGGGGAGAGTGAGAAGCAGACAAGGGGAGAGTGAGAAGCAGACATGGGAGAGTGAGAAGCAGACATGGGAGAGTGAGAAGCAGACAAGGGGAGAGTGAGAAGCAGACAGGGGAGAGTGAGAAGCAGACAGGGGAGAGTGAGAATCAGACAGAGGAGAGTGAGAAGCAGACAGGGGACAGTCAATACTCGGCCAGCAGAGCCACAGACAGTCCGGCCGCAGCCACGTCGGTGTCCACCACGGGCAGTGGCGGCCAGCAAAAGTTCACTTCTAACCTTGCTGAAGAAGCCGACGACGCGTCGGAGCCCCCAGCCGGCGAGTCACCCGACGCGGCCAGCGGGCAGGCCAGGCCGAGCCCGAAGCCCAGCCCCAGCCCGGCTCCGTCCAGCGAAGCCACGCAGCCGGCGTCGGCGAAGGCTCGCAGACGGAGGCCCGGTGGCAGGCGACGCGCTAAGGCAAGAGGCGGCGCGGCGGAGGCCTCCAGACCGACCGACACGCGAACGAGGCCGCCGATGTAGCGCCGGCCGGACCAGCGCCGATTGTCGCCGGAGCCCCAGTCGGCCAGGGGAGGCGGCAAGCTGGGCCCGGCTCGGTTGGGGGCGAAGCCGCGCACGCCTGCGGGTGGTGGGGGAGGGAGAAGTGGATAGGGGGTGGATTGAGAGGTAGAAAGCAAGATATTAAGAAGTAGACAGCTACAGATTGATAATTAGACAGCGGCAGATTGAGAAGTAGACAGCTGCAGATTGAGAAGTAGATAGCTGCAGATTGAGAATTAGACAGCGGCAGATTGAGAAGTAGACAGCTGCAGATTGAGAAGTAGACGCGGCAGATTGAGAATTAGACAGCTGCAGATTGAGAAGTAGACAGCGGCAGATTGAGAATTAGACAGCTGTAGATTGAGAAGTAGACAGCGGCAGATTCTGAAGTAGACAGCTGCCGATTGAAGTAGAAGGTAGCAAAAGTAGTTGGATATTAAGATAGATACTATCAGGACTAATACGCTCGTAGAAGCAGAAATTTTAGTATATAGTGAAAATATGAAGGATAATGAAGAGGTCAGGAAGCAGAGAGGCTGACAAGGCAGGCCCACCAGCGCACCCGCAGCCGCGCCGCCAAACGGGAACCGGTCCTCAAACGGGGCGCGCTCGTCACCAGCGAAGCACTTGCACAGGTCAGCTCTGATGCCCACTGACGGGCTGCAGTTGCCAAGGAGACGCTGCAGAGGAAGCTGCCACACTGCCTGAGAAATTATTTGTTAAATGGGATCAATGAGGGATTCACTGAAAAATGGGATCAATGAGGGACTCACTGAAAAATGGGATCAATGAGGGACTCACTGAAAAAAGGATTAATGAGGGATTCACTGAAAATGGGATCAATGAGAGACTCACTGAAAATGGGATCAATGAGGGACTCACTGAAAATGGGACCAATGAGAGACTCACTAAAAATGGGATCAATGAGGGACTCACTGAAAATGGGATCAATGAGGGATTCACTAAAAATGGGACCAATGAGAGACTCACTAAAAATGGGATCAATGAGTGACTCACTGAAAATTGGATTAATGAGAGACTCACTGAAAAAGGGATCAGTGAGAGATTCACTGAAAATGGGATTAATGAGGGACTCACTGAAAAATGGGATCAATGAGTGACTCACTGAAAATGGGATCAATGAGAGACTCTCTGAAAATGGGATCAATGAGGGACTCACTGAAAATGGGATCAATGACAGACTCACTAAAAATGGGATCAATGAGGGACTCACTGAAAATAGGATTAATGAGGGATTCACTAAAAATGGGATCAATGAGTGACTCACTGAAAATGGGATTAATGAGAGACTCACTGAAAAAGGGATCAGTGAGAGATTCACTGAAAATGGGATTAATGAGAGACTCTCTGAAAAATGGGATCAATGAGTGACTCACTGAAAATGGGATCAATGAGAGACTCTCTGAAAATGGGATCAATGAGGGACTCACTGAAAATAGGATTAATGAGGGACTCACTGAAAATGGGATCAATGAGAGACTCACTGAAAATGGGATCAATGAGGGACTCACTGAAAATGGGATCAATGAGAGACTCACTGAAAATGGGATCAATGAGAGACTCACTGAAAAAGGGATCAATGAGAGATTCACTGAAAATGGGATCAATGAGAGACTCACTGAAAAAGGGATCAATGAGAGATTCACTGAAAATGGGATCAATGAGGGACTCACTAGAAAATGGGATCAATGAGGGACTCACTGAAAAAAATGGGATCAATGAGGGACTCGCTGAAAATGGGATCAATGAGGGACTCACTGAAAAAAATGGGATCAATAAGGGACTCGCTGAAAATGGGATCAATGAGGATAAAATCCGAATCAGATTCAACCGACAAATCTGTAAGCATCAACCAAGGCGGAGATCAGGGACATCCGCACCCACCTGAGCAGTTGTCCGATGCCGGAGCAGCAACCCCATGTCGGTGCCTAGAGGCCCAGGGGCGTCGCCCCCGAAGGCGGCGAGCTCGTTGCAGCACCGCAGCAGCCAGCCGCTGGACGGGGCAGCGCGTGAGTCCCGACAGTCCCACTCCGAGCGGTGCCGAGCCGACAGCCGCCAAGCGTCGGGCAGCTCAACAACAGCATCGGGAGAGTCGGCTGCGGCGGCTGCGGCCTCCTCGGGAGTCAGCGAGAACCGGCGAAGCGAAGCATCCAGCAGCAGCAAGTGGCATCGACGAAGGCGGTGGTTCGAGGAGCTCCAAAGCGGCGGTGGCGAGTGGCGGAGCTCGCAGAACACGCCGGTGCAGCGGTTCTAGCAGCGAGTGGGGATTTGTATAGGCATGCCAGATTATCTGAGGGATGTTGGATTAACTGAGGGATGCTGGATTAACTGAAGGATACCGGATTATCTAAGGGATGTTGGATTACCTGAGGGATACGGATCATCTGAGGGATGCAGGATTATCTGACGGATGCCGGATTATCTGAGGGATGCCGGATTATCTGAGGGATGTTGGATTAACTGAGGGATGCAGGATTATCAGAGGGATGCAGGATTGTCTGAGGGATGCTGGCCCAAAAACACCCAGCAACCAACCAAAACCGCCGCCTGGTCGAACACAGCCCGTTCCGAGCAGCAGCCAATCAGACAGCGCCAGCTGGCCAGCCAACCCTGATTGGTCAGCAGCGGCGATTCCAGCCAAACCCGACCGGCTAAGCTGTCCGCCTGGCCAATCACGGCGCCGGTCCACAGGCGCCATGCGAGCGGCGCGGTTTTGGCGCCAAAGCTAAAGGGGATAGACGCTGGGCTGATTGACAGCTCGACGGAAGCGGAGCCGTCAGTAGCGGATGGGACTGCGCCGCTGCGGCAGATCAACACTGGGGGAGGCTGGGGTGGCTGCGGGTGGGAGGACGGCAATGGGATTTTGACGGCGATTTTACATCCATGAGACTGATAGATCGGACTGAAAGTTGCGATGGCGAACTGGGACTGATGATGAGAGAATGGAACTGATGATGAGGGACTGGGACTGATGATGGGGGATTGGGACTGATGATGAGGGACTGGGACTGATGATGGGGGATTGGGACTGATGATGAGGGACTGGGACTGATGATGGGGGATTGGGAATGATGATGAGGGACTGGGACTGATGATGGGGGATTGGGACTGATGATGAGGGACTGGGACTGATGATGGGGGATTGGGACTGATGATGAGGGACTGGGACTGATGATGGGGGATTGGGACTGATGATGGGGGACTGGGACTGATGATGAGAGAATGGAACTGATGATGAGGGACTGGGACTGATGATGGGGGATTGGGACTGATGATGAGGGACTGGGACTGATGATGGGGGATTGGGACTGATGATGAGGGACTGGGACTGATGATGGGGGATTGGGACTGATGATGAGGGACTGGGACTGATGATGGGGGATTGGGACTGATGATGAGGGACTGGGACTGATGATGGGGGATTGGGACTGATGATGAGGGACTGGGACTGATGATGGGGGATTGGGACTGATGATGAGGGACTGGGACTGATGATGGGGGATTGGGACTGATGATGAGGGACTGGGACTGATGATGGGGGATTGGGACTGATGATGAGGGACTGGGACTGATGATGGGGGATTGGGACTGATGATGAGGGACTGGGACTGATGATGGGGGATTGGGACTGATGATGAGGGACTGGGACTGATGATGGGGGACTGGGACTGATGATGAGAGAATGGAACTGATGATGAGGGACTGGGACTGATGATGGGGGATTGGGACTGATGATGGGGGACTGGGACTGATGATGGGGGATTGGGACTGATGATGGGGGACTGGGACTGATGATGGGGGATTGGGACTGATGATGAGGGACTGGGACTGATGATGAGGAACTAGGATTGATGATGAGGGCCTGGGACTGATTATGAAGGACTGGGACTGATGATGAGAGAATGGAACTGATGATGAGGGACTGGGACTGATAATGAGGGACTGGGACTCATGATGAGGGACTGGGACTGATAATGAGGGACTGGGACTGATGATGAGGGACTGGGACTGATGATGAGGGACTGGGACTGATGATGAGGGACTTACAATGGTAGATAGAAGTAAACAAAGAAAATTTTAGAATGAAATACCACTGGTATGTACGAGCACAATATAATGAGTCACAGAGACTGATGACTAGGGAGTTCTGAGTTGGCTGCAAAGAGAGCAATTTTTACAAAGCAGAGGAATATGAATAATTTTTTTTATTTAAAAAAATAAGATAAAACCGTACTTAACTTGTTCAAGTAGCACATAATCAGGTGTTGATACGTTTATTTATAACTGTACAATAATTTAAGGAAGATGCTGCAGCAGTATCATATCGACAGCCAACTCACCCCAGTACATGTGAAGGCAATAATGGAAACAAATGCGCTTTGAGGATGTCATTCTGAAGTTTTTTCTAAGAAAAATCAATGAAATCACGCTAGTTCCTTCCCTTCATCAACTTTAGCTTCATCGGCAGCATCCACTCCTTCATCCTCAGCCTCAACATCCTCCCCAGCATTGGCAGCTTCATCATTCGACTTGTCGCCAGCTCCGGCACTTTGGCCAACAAATTTTCTTTTTGGCACCACAGCGTGCAAACTCGTGGCCCAGTCGGCGCAGCTCGAATAAGTCAGCAACAGGTTAAACACCTGGTCAACTGTGAGCACTCGGCGCGAATTCAATTTGACATGCTGAGAGATAGGCAGCTGGGCGGTGCGCAGGCCAAGCACGCGAGCCATCTCAAAGCAGTGACCCGGATAATGATTGTGATCCACTAATCCGCCGATTATGTAGACGCAATCCTCGCTCAGCGTGTCTAACACATTCTCCGACTCGCTGCACAAATACACTATCTGATCCCGGGGAAACAGACTCAAATAGGATTCCTCGTGCCAATTAATATCCCAATTCAAATAGTCATTAGAGCCAATCGATTTTAATTTATCGAGCAACTTTCCGCCCAAGTCAGTCACGTAGAGCTGCATGGGGGCGGGACTGCGCCGGTTATAGCCATAGCAATGCTGCAACTGGTTGAACAGCTTGCACACATCGCCTATGGGCATCAGCGAGTCGAATGAGCAGTCAATAACAACTCGAATTTTGCACGAACTGTCGCTCATGCTATTTGCGGCCGCTTTAGTTAGGCGTTTGCCGCGCTTCTGCGGTTTCTGACCGCTGGCTTTCAATTGTTGGCGCTTGGCTTTGCGCAGAGCTTTGATTTGTTCGCGCTTTTTCAGGCGCTTCTGGGCGCGCTTTGACAGCTGCTGTTGATCTGCTGGGCTAGCAGGGGCTGCTGGGGGACTGGCCGTCTTGAGCGCCCCAGAATCTAATGCATCTTTGCCATCCATGAGAACCCACTGGGAGCTGAAATATTAAGTCGCTGCTGACTTAGATGCCTGTGAATAAATCAAAGTTATCTGTTTGTTTCGACACTAGACTCAGTTTTATTCATAGAAAGTTACATGCTTATCAATCATACATGCGCAACACCCAGCCGACCCGGCCGAATCGGCCGGGTGACAGGCCTGCCAAGCAAGGGACGTCGCAAAATTGGCGATGCAAGTCGAAAAATCGCCGATGTAAGTCACAAAATTGGTGAAAAACACGAGGGGGTAAGTCGCAAAATGGAGAAGAATTGGGAAGATTCAGGCAAGAATCGTTCGCGGGACCTTTTTTTTTTTTTTTGGTCCTTCGAAATTTTTGTGGCCAATTAAGTCACAAATTTTTCCACTGACAACTTATGTCGCACTTACACTGAACAACGTCGCACTTTTGGTCAGAAACAATGTCGCACTTACACTAAACAACGTCGCACTGGCCGTGTAAGATTCAGGAGGTTGCGCATGTATGTTATCAATCACTTTGATAATGCTTTGGTTTAGCCAATACTAGTAAAAACTGTACTGCCATTCCAGTTCCTTATCATTACTACTGGTGAGTAGCAAACATATTTACTAGCCTGTGATTAATGTTTAAAAATGCATACTGCACTTAAAAATACTAATAATTAACAAATGTAGCCTTCTACCTTAACTAAGGCTCCTAAAAATATTGCAGGGCTTATTGGCATACATCCATGCAATTAAATTTGTTTCAAATCAGTTGAATTATCGAGCAAGTTTTGCATGCACATGCTAAGATTCTAAGCCTTTTTATTTAGATTTGAAACAATAACATCAAAATATATTAGGCCTAGATGTTTCAGTTTGTTTTTAGAGAAAAAGTAAAATTTCTTAGCTAAATATATTTCTTTAGCATATAAAAGCATTCAGCTTGTTAGTTTTAACAAACTGTTATATCTATTGATTAGAAAAAGAGATACTATTTAACCAGATTCATGCCAATAAGTGAGATACAAATTGTATAGGTCTATATTAATTAGTAGAATAAACATTGCCTAAAATATGTTTTCATGAAAATGTAATTTTATTAAACAATTCTTGAATATTGCCTAATTAGATATAGCAAATTACACAATAAAAAATCTAGTTAATATTTTACAAATTACAAAATTTTGTTATTTAACTATAAGCCTACAGACCTATAATATTATAGTGGTCTATAAGCCTAGGCATAAACAAAAAATGCAAAATCTATGTAATTTGATAAACTATTTGTCTTTTTTTTCTATATTCACCCAATGATAGCCAAATAACTATATTGTTAAAATATTACTTATATAACTAAAATATAACTATTGGCAATAAGGCTATATTGTAAATTAAGTAATAGGATAGCCTAGCCTAAAGTAAATTTTGGTTTATATAGGCCTATTCACACAATGGTTTTCATTACAATATTAGGTAAATCTTCTCTTTGAAAGGCTAGGCCTAGAGAAAGGCCTAGTTCATAGATATAAGAATTAGTCTAAAGCTTGAAAAGTTTAATTTTTAATTAAAAATTGCTTTTCGATAAAATTGACAAGGAATAGCTAACATAGACATATTTATTATTGCTAGGCTATTAGCATTAGGCCCTAGTTATACTGCAATATAGCCATATACACAGTGGCACAACTAGGGGGGGGGGGAGGGGCGAGGGGGGCGACTGCCTCCCCCCCTTTTCAGAGAAGGAGGAAAAATGCAATAAGGGGGGGCCAAGCGAATTTTCACGATAAAGCCATCTGGACTCGAACCGCCCCCCCCCCTTTGAACCGAACTCATTAGGGTCTGCCCCCCCTTCACAAAATTCTGGTTGTGCCACTGCATATACATAGCTATAGACTACTAGTAGACAATAGCCAATAGCTAGTATAGCCGTGGGGTATCAGTGTATTGGCTGATACCCCCAATTCAAATAAGCCATACTTTTTTACTTGTATTTTCATCAAAAGGGTTTTAAATGCATTAGTTTAACAAAAAATTACAAACCAGGGATTCTAATAATCAATCTACATTAAATTGAAAACAAAAACTAATACCTCCAAATAAAAATCCTAGCTATGCCCTTGAGTATAGACCTACTTTCTTCTAAGATTTTTTTCAAATTGTAAAAAAAATTCTACCACAAATATATTTATTGAGAAAAATGATAGTGACCTAAAGAATTCATCTGTCCACCGGATTCTTCTGAGGCTTCTGTCTGTTCTCTATGGACAAAATAAGGCTGTTAAGGCTTAAGTCTAGGTAGGGCTGGTAGTAATAAGTTGATGATTGACAATTTGACAGCTAATTTTTTTAATTTTACAAAAAATTACGCGAAATAATCTGAAGCCGTTACTAACCATATATTATTATTTGAAGAATGCCTTTTTCACGCATTAAGAATGTAATTTTGAATAGTGCTAAAATGTAGTTCCTAGAAATTTTCTGACGCAGATTATCGTGAGAAGCCTCTGAAAAGCCGTAGAATAATTCTAATTTTGGAACCAGAACTCCTACGGACAAAAGTGTCTATATGGTTTTATTTAATCTGGGGTAATAAATATTGATAGCAGTCATCGAGCGACGAAAGTTCTTCGCCTGAAAGGGGCTTGTCGCAGGAAAGTCCTTTGTTGTGCACGAATCCATCCAGCTGTAACACTGTGTAGAGTTTAATTCGTGGGAGTCGCGCGCTAAGAACTTAGCGAATCGATGGCTGGACATAAATTTCATCGAAAATCAGCACACAAGACTTCTGCTGCGGCTTCAGTTTGGCAAATGTGACCTTTAAGATCTCGTGTGCATCATTATCAGTGCCACAAATATCTCCTAAACCAGCCAACTGAGTGCGTAATGTGCGTTGGTGGGGCAAAGGAACGAGCGTCTGTGCATGCGCGTATGCAGAACTGCTAATCAGGCAAAGCAAAGCAGATTGGCGCATAGTGGCAATGTCGTATCGTCGATTTTTTGGTGCATTGTGGCGAATCGAGTAGCTTCAGGATGAATGTAACCGATGTGTCCGGTACAACTCCGTCGTGGTTAAAGGAAATAGAAAGTTTATTAAATACTGCCCTCACCCCACTTTCCACGTCCACTGTAGAGTTTTTTCGACGATTTATGATAGCTTCAAGTTGCGACCAATACTGGTGAGTGTAACGTCCGAAAGGATCGCACGCAATAGTTTGGAGAAACGAAAACTCGCAGAACCATTTCGGCATTGGCGCTTGAGAAGATAAACACCTTCTCTTGAACAATGGTACTGTAACAATAAGCTGATGTGATTTGATGACGTCTGAACAGTAAATGGATGCTCGGAATTCAGTCCACGATGGCAGCGTGTCACGCTCTCGAAATTCTATACTAGTTCATCTTGGAAATGGCATCGTTCGGACAACAGCACGCCCCTTCCCTCAGCCTGTCGACTGGCACGCACTTCAATATCCAAGCACGCATCCTGGTCTTTCGATTCGACCCTATTTGACGGTGTGCAAATACGCTCTAATATTTGAATTAAAGCAGTAGAAGTCTATTTGTTCGTTCTTTAGCTAACCTACAATTATTTTTGTTAAAACTGCCGTAGAAATTAGCCGGAAATTATTGTCACAGCGCCGTGCGGATTAAGTCGGAATTATTGGCACAGGACCGTGAAAATAAGCACTTCTAATGAGTACTTAACAATCGTAATAATACTTATTAATTAAACTTTGAGATTTTTGCCTCAGTTTTTTCGTATAATGTAGGGCTATATGCATTGACAGCTGCAAATCAAGTCCACACTTTTAGTTTGTATTGGTGAATGACGTGTAAGAAAAACTGACAAAACTTTAAAGTTTGCTATATTGGCTGGATGACGAAGTGTCCTATCTAAAAAATGCATGGCGAAAGTGCAAAATGACGATATTTTAGGATGACGAAGTGTCCAGGAACGAATTTTTTCACTTTGTAGTACGAAAAAACTGTAATACTAAAATTGATACATAATTGCCCTAACTTGACCGTACCACTCAAGTTATACCAATTTTTGTAGAAGACAAGTGTCTATATCAATTCAGCTTACCTGTTTAAAACAATTAACTTGCGTATTATTGATTTCCAAGCCCATTAAATTTAAGATACGAATGAAGAGGTTCCATCAAATTGAATATACGTTCCTATTTTCAATTTGATTTGCTATCTTCAATCTGATGAGTTCCAGAAAAGCAGTTAAGTTATGGATTTATCATATGTAATTTTGCTTTTTTAAGTAGGAAATCCACAGTCTCTATGAGTTTGAAAGATTATGAGTCAATAGTTAAAAAGTTTGTTTTTTTGCGAATGGAATTGGACCTACATGTAGCTGCCGTGTTTTCATGTGCATGTGATGTTTCCCGCCTGCGTAGCCTTAGCCTAAAGGGGAAGAGAGGTACTATGACTATCAGGAGGATGACCATGAGCCGCCAATGACCTGAGGCTGACACTCACGGGCAATCAGTACCGTGCAAACCCGCCCTGAGGATATCGATGAGATTTGGGTAGCTATTGGCCTGAGGGCAAGGTCCCACGCCTGCTCTGCTGTAGCCTAGGTGCCTTTAAAGGGTCTTGGGGTCATATTATGAGCCCCAAGGCTTCCACCACTCTGTATGACCTGGCGCACCTGATGACTTTCCAGATCTAACGGAGCCAGAGCTCCGCCCGGGTATTGATTCGGGGATTTTAGCTAACCAGCGAGACAGAGTGAGCCGATTTAGAGGCTTTTACCAAGGACATTACTGTACAATAAAGTAATTAAGTTGTCCTTGGCTTTTACCGGGAATGCCGGGATCACAACTGAAGGGCTTTTGTGCATGAAGTCCTTGGAGGCAGTGCGGAAAGAGAGTTTTCGAGAACATGCTACTAGGAATAGTGAGATGAGAACGTGAACTCTGATACCTCCAACACTTTACCCGCCGTCACGTGCACATATAGTTTCTATAACACCGCTCATACGCTTTTTACACTCAGGCGCACGGGCCACGAGAGTCTGTTCGCTAGCTTTCCCCTAACTTCCCCATATTTCACCACCCAAGGTGAAAGGCTTAGCAAGCCATTAGAAGTCCAATAAGAAATGATTGAAAGATTAGATGGATTTGATGATTAGGCAGACTGCAATTAAGAAAGCGCAAAACTAAACTCACTCAGCAGAATTAATATAATGTAGCCAGATATAACGCAAATAAAACATACTCAATTCTCTAAGCACACAGCAGGTAAAAATAGGAAAAGCCCCCAAAATACGCGCTAAGCGGAGTGACAATAAAACAAGCGGAACGCGCAGAAAATACTGTTAGAAGCATAAATTTGGTAAAACGCAGGGATAGGGGATCAGTGCCGAGGCACTCTACCCCGGGCCAGAGCCACCAGGAGATAAATCTCGGGATGACCAGCGGAATATTACTGGACTGGGTTAGGGTTTACAAGGGAGCTTACTAGAGGGGTTCAGCTACTAGATAGATGGGCAACCCACTGCCTACCCCTCCCCCCGCGGCACGGAGCCAGGAGCACTCTGGAGCTCTAACTGGGGAATTCGGCCTACAGGGTGGGCTGCAGGATTCAGGGGGCTGCTAAGCGGTCCGCAGAGCGGCACTAGATGGGTCCAGTACAGGGGGAGGCGAAGAACATCAACCATTGCACAGCTCGAGCACCGCGTCACCAAAAAATGGATCCTGCGAGCCACGCTGCTCATCAGAGGGAGGGTATACCTGCATGACTCATCCAGGTCTCACCGCCCTTATAATAAGTTCGGGCGGGGCCGCCTGGGGCACGGCTAGAAGGCTACAAAGGCCATCGTCACCAGGTGCCGCTCACAGCCCCTCATCAGAAACAACGTAAGCTCGACTTACGTAAGTAAAGTCGGTACTCAAAGCACCACCGGTCCCGATGTACGATGAGATTGAGCTCTGGTTGGTCCGACAGCCAATGCACTGTCCCAGGCTTATTCGAAACTCACACCGCACAGATGCAGGCGGGCTTTCCGACGGGTAAGAGACCGTCTTTACGTCTTTAGAAGCATAAATTAAGGGGTAGAAATAGAGGATTTGAGGAGATTATTATGGGTACAGAAACTTATCATACTGAGGGACAACTAAAACTGTTTTAGTTGTCCCTGATCATACTATAAGTAGAGAGAGCGCACAGAAGCAAAGGAGGGTAAAGCGGGGGGAAAGGAGGGTGAAAAAAGGGTGAAAAGGGCTCCAGCAGGCGCGACCCTGGGCTGGAAGGTGACGGAGACCGGACAGGCCGTAGCAGACGTGGCTAGAGGGGAGGCCGGGAGGGAAAAATCCCAGTCGCACCTCGACACCCTAGCAGCTGCGCCTGGGGTAAGTGCGTGGAATTCGGAAAAATTCCGCGCTCTCGAACTCGCCCAGACCGCAGTTACATCACTTGTATCAATTACATTCATGTACAGTGTACAATCATAGATTCATTCATTTACATGAACTGAATGACTGACTGACTGACAAACCGATTGACTGACTGACTGACTGACTGACTGACTGACTGACTGACAGACTGACTTTAGGCTCAGATTTGGCCTACTTTATCAGCCTCGCTAATTGTGTTGGTTAAGACAAAGGGTGTTTGTGCACTTAGTGGGCTTTCTAGGTGTCGATTATATGGGGAATTTTCTCAAGCAATAGTGTTCTGCTAACCACGCTTAGCGTTTGATAGCAGCCCGCCAGTGCTAGAAAAATATGAACCCCATCTTTGGCACGTTTTTTGACCGTCTCCGTGCTTTGGGGACTTCAATGTTAAGTGGCAGTGACGCTGATTAGTATTTTCAAATTAAATTTTGATTCAGTTGGAAACACGAAATAAAGTCAGCTAGTGTCCGTCACTGGTTAGTTGTTTTAGTACAGTTACAAAAAATTTAGTAAGTCACTAAAGTTAATTATTTTTAGCATTTACCTTTGCGCTTATTACCTGATGTTTACAACCTGACTTACTGCATGATGCGCTGAAGCTGGATTGTTTTCTGGGCAAGCACGTCCTTCCGATAAAGCCTTGCTATATCGTCGTTGTTTGGAAACTAGAATCGTGGCCGTGGTGAACCGCGGGCAAGCCAGTCAGCCGCGGACCTGTCGCAGAACTTGACAATGACGCTAGCATCCTTGTCCATGTCGTTATCTATAGACAGGACTTTTCCAGGAAAGTACGCCCAGCCAGATGCCTTGCCACGGGCCTGCAGTTGAACGGCTCCGAGTACCCATGTTCCTGGCTCCAAGCGTTGAAGAGGCTTTTCCGCGTTGTAAGGCTGTCGAGGTTGTCAAGACGCTGGCAGCAGTAGCATGTAATGGATGTCGGTGACGTGGGCCAGCCGCAGTGGAGCTGTTGAAGAAAGCTGGTGGCAAGCACCCTTGCGTGCTCGAAGTAAGAATTGTTAATGCGCATGTGCTGAATATTGAAGCAGATACTGATTCGTGCAGTGCAATAAAATTAGTAAGTGCTACAAAATTCAGACTACAAAAGCCACGCAGTCAGAACTTTTTAAGTTTTTAAAGAAATTCGCCATTCGCTTTTTATACAATGCCAGCATAGGAAGTGGCATATCTAGGGAATAATTTATCTACATACATTTTCCAACCGGCCGAACCATAGTCAGTCATCCTGCATACCGGCTCCAAAGGCTGCGTAACAAGCGGATCTACTTCTTGCACAAAATGCAGTGCCATGCGTCGAATAGGAGCCTGGGAGTCCACAGGTCTTGCCCTCCGTTCTCCAATTCTCATACCGGTTGGCCAAGCTGCAGACTGTGCTCCCTTGGCTACTACGCAACGAATGCAAGATCAACAATTTGTCTGTGGTAAAAATACGTCCGAGAAAATACCATCGTAGCTTTAATTTAGAATGGAAGTTCAATTGATGTTTTTTGGCTTAAACAGCTTGTTTTACTTTATTGAAATAAGACGCTTACTTTCTTGTATTATAATCAATAAAATATTATGCTGCTGCTTACTAGCTTTCTAAACTCGGTAAGGTTAACTTTTCGATATTTTTATAAAGCTAGATTGCGATAATGCTACGCTGTCTCATTTGCTTCACGGCCTATTTACTTGAATTTTTCATTCAGTTCCTTCGGCACGCCACGAACCGTCGAAAGCAACGGGCATTTCTGACATTCCTGTCCGCCAGCCTGGTCGCTTTCATGATCGTCGGCTTGCTGGCGGAGAGCAGCACTCGCTGGCGCGTCTGGCTAGCCGGAGCTGGCCTGCTGCTGCACAGTTTAGCTGCGCCTTCAGCAGTTGATACCGTTTCTCCAACTCCGCTGGTTCTGCATGTGGGCGGCTTGGTGTTAGATAGCAATGAAAGCAACAGTGCCACTTATGCTGCTAGTAATGGCTCCCCTAGAGCTCATACAATCAGTCTGCACGAATCGCACACAAAGCTACACAAAAGCCTGCCAAGCTCGTTGCTTGAATTCGAAAAGGTACGAGTTTTGTAAATCTATTTGGGAAACCACACCTGTAAAGTTTGCAGGACATTAAAAAATCATTTTGTCTACGAGCACTATCGTGTCCGACTTTCCTGCAGCTTCGGGAAGAAATATTCGCGCGCAGCTCGGGTGTGGGCTGCTCAGCTTGGCAGCAGCTGGACCAGAGCGGATGGCGTGTCTGCACAGCTGGAAAATTCAATCCGAGTGCAGCTGGCGTCACCTACGCATCTTGCCTGCGCTTAGTGGTTGGAGATAATACCGCTCACCTCGCAGCGCTGGCAAGGTCGGTGCCCTGTGCTGGCAGCGGGTCTCATCTCATCGTATTGGGTTTCTACTGCTCTGGTCTTCCAGCCTTGTACCAGAGTTCAATCGCTAATAGCCAAAATGGTACGGAGAAAACTCGGAGACAATTGTCTGACGTTCTTGTCCGGGCTAATACACGCGATTCACCCATCGAGCTGATGTTAATCGAATGCCCTGCCGAGTCGCTGCGGATGCTGGAGTGTACATCGCTTGACAACCAAATGCTGCTTGGCACTGTCCATCAGATGGTATTGCGCAGTCCCGAGTCCAGCCAGCAGCATCCTCTGCGCTACATCTCTCTGATGAGCGGCCTGCATGCAAACGGACTTCGTCAGTGGCACAACGCCGTTGTGAACTGCTCGGACAGTCTGACAGACCCCGTCGGAGGTCGGTGCTGGGAGCAGAGCCTACTGAGCGTTCGCTATGTTCTCGATCAGCCAAGGGTGGTCGTTTCTACTGGTTATGAGGCAGCTTCTCGCCTGGAAAATTTAAATTTGACAGCTCACCTAGCGAATTACGATCATGATAATTTATTGTCGCTGTACCGAGCCAGTATCCGACAGGTTCACGTAGTATGCCCGGCACCACTGCGCATCGGCGTGAAGGCTACTGCAACAAGTTGGGATGTCTGCATGGCCGAGAAGTTTCAGCCCGGTGACGAGCGAATGAGGTGCATCGCTCTGGCCTTTCCTAGCAAATATGCACTTAGGAATGAGTCTGAAGTTGTCTATAGTGAGTTGGCAGTCAAGCACCGATGCTGGGTGCACGTTTTTCAAGGAGCTGGCAACAAAAACGACCACAGGGCTGTTGGTAATCGAGCGACAGTGTGGCGCCATCGACTGCTTCTGGGTGTCAACAGCTCGATCACTAGCGACGGAATCAAGGTACCATAGCAAATTTAGTTCGAATTGATTCTAAGTGGCTTCGAGGTTTAAATGTGAAAGTGACATCTTATCTGATATAAATGAACCGG
>CATNEM010000135.1:0-30000 GCA_950096795.1 Macrostomum cliftonense | reverse complement strand
GCTTCAGCTGCAGCAGCGAAGTTGGTATTCTATATTTTGCTCTGCATTCTTTGGTCTTTCTACCATCGATGCTTTTGGATTCATGAGAGGGAATTTTTTTTATTTCAATATCCAATAGAACTAATATGGGGGAATATCCCAAATCTTAAGACAGCTTTGGCCACAGACGCAGTTTTAGATTAGCAATCCTTTCTTTTCCTTCATTAATTTTTAAGCAACTCTAGCCAGGCAAAGTGAGGAATAAGTATAATAATATTTACCGCTATTTAAGTCTATGGCAAGGCTTTGACTTCGATGCTAGTCCTCGGCTTCGCCTCGGTCAAAAACCGAATCCGCATCCTTACCTCCTTGCCATAGAAATGAATAAACGGGGAATAAACTAAACGTATTAAGAGATTATAGAATATTAGCGATTTAAAAAGTTGGGCCATAGACAAAATCAGCAGAAATGTTTAAGAAGCTTCTACGCCAGCCATTTGTTAGGGTTTTGTGCGCTTAGGTTTTTGTCTATGGTCACACAGCAAAAGCTAAAAGTGTTTTGGGGCTGCGTGGTTGGACAGATCGACTTAAGTAAGAGCCGAGTCAAAAGTTATCCTAAACTAACTATTGGAACCAGATCGTAGCGAATAACTGTACTACGTCGGACTATCAACTGCATTGGTAAGTTAAAATGTCTTTTGTAGCATGTAAGGCAGTATAAGGCAAAAAAGAATAGGCAGAAAATTATAATACCGTTAAAATAATTTAATAATATTATTTGGATATTTGCTAGTCACTCGTGACTAGTAACTAATAATGCCCACTTTTTGTAAATTTTATGCACCATTGCCGTCACTCGTAAAGCAATCTCCGGGTAGTCTGTTCACAACGTTTAAGTTGCTGCTCTTGCGGTGACCATACTTTTTTTTCAATTGACTTCGTCAAAACTGCAAAACTTTTCTCTAAACGTTTGCATTGGTCCGAAAAAAGCAGTCAAAAAGCAACTTTATAAACTTTATTTAGCATGAATGTCAAAACAGCCAAAGAAAATTTGCTCCTGTCTCTCGTTAGAATTTTTAGCTTGAAATGTCTTCGTAGTCCAAACAGCGATTGAAGTACGTCACGGTGTGATTGGTCCACTGCTTGCACTTCTCTTGTGTCTCTCGTGCCACTGCTGCCTTCAGGGTAGAACCTGCGTACTCAGTTGGGTTGAGAAACGGAGAGTACTGAGGCAATTGATATGGAGAATATGGGTTGGTAATGAGGCAGTAAAGGAGAACTGTTAGATGAATGTTCGACTATGGTAAGAACAGAATGCTCAGTCTCTAGTCTAAGGGACGACTTTTTTACAAGCTGAATGAAAGGTTTTGCGTAGTTGTCTATGGTTGGAGCTAAATTTAGCTTTTATTAAGAAAGCATTACACCTTTTTCCGGTCAAATTCAACGTTTTGCCAATCAGTTTAGCCAAGTTTCATTCGAGTTAGCCAGTCTATGGGTTTTTTCAGTCAAAGCATATTCAACTTAGACAACTATCATTCAAGTTCGCCAGCTATCATTCAAGTTCAACACGCCATGGCAGGGGCTGTTTTGTCTGTGGCAAAAGGGGTAGCAAGCTAGCAAATCGATTTTCAAATTAGACAACTTGCAAACAAATTCAACCAGCACAGAACAGCTCTTCATGTACTTGAACGCGAGAGTCGTCATATGGCCGATCATCTGGACGAAGAGGAGCACGACAGTGTGGAAGAGGCAGACGCTGCGGAGGATCGTGGACCCTATAACAGGATTTCGAATGAGGATAGAGCCCGTCTGTTGGATGCACACGCGAATGAATGAAAGGAATGTAGTGGATGAAAGGTTTTACACTTTGGACGAAATCAATTGCAAAAAATTATAATATAAGATTATACTATAGATTTAAAAGTTATTAGATTTAAAATAAGCAATCTTTATTAAAACCAGATAGTTTATACACTACTCAAAACTAAGTACGCTGTCTTCATAGCTTGGGTTTTAAATTTAGTACGAGTATATCTACGATTCCTTTATGTCTCATTGTCACATAGATCAAGCCCACTGGCAAGGCTTCTAATTGCCTAACGTTGTCAAAGATGTTTTGACCCTAGACTACAGTCCATTTATCTGTTTATTTCAGTGCCAACGCAATGGAACAGAGTAGAAACGAACCGAAGCATACGCAAGAGTTAAAAATTTGAAAGCAACATGCATTCCAGCAAATTCGTTTTGCAGTTCCTGGTGCACAAAGTTCGTTCGTTTTACATTTTTCTATTACTTATTGAAATTGATGGTGCAATTCTCGAATTGGCAGTTGGAGAACAGTGTTGAACTGTTCTTTTCACAGACAGACGTCGTTTCGTATGTATTGTCTCATTGTCATACAAGCTTTTAGTGCTTACCTTCACTGTCGGTCTTTTCAAGGAGACAGTCCCTTCGGCGGAACTGCTTGAGATGTTCTTGGCCTCTTTCGCCCAGAACATACAACAACGTGAAGATGACCTCGTCCTGTAGACGTTCGGCAGTTGACCGATTGAAATGGCTGAACAGCTTTAAAAGGTCAGCGGTTTCGATTGGCTTGTATCGCTTCACACTTCCACCTGAAGCCTGAAAGTCCCGGACTTTCATTCGCAGCATACGATTCGCGCTGCCGAACTAAGGCGAGTAGATAATGTTGATCTCGCGTTTTACAATGTAGTTGAAAAAACGCTGTATCCCAGCCCTGATGCAGACAAGGCTCGATGCAGAATACAGTCCGCCATCTGGCTTTGCCAATCGAAAATAGTATCGCTTTTGAAAATCTAAATGGGAATTTGGACAATCAAAATGGGATTCCATAGGCAGTGAAGTCAGGCCACAGACTCGGGCTGCTTGGGAATGCACGACCATAGACTGTTGCGTGGACAATCAAAACGGGAAAAAGCCATTCAAAATGGGAATTTGCCAGATAAATGTATTTGCACGTGCCTCAGTGCCATTAGAATATTGAAAAGTGAACAAAGCAACTGCACAGAACTTATAGAAACCGTTACAAGTGAAAGGGAAGCAAAAGTGTCCGTTACAGGAAGCAAATAAAGCTAGAACACCTGTCGCTGCAGGCACCTGCCGAAGTGCCTCTGACAGCTCAGCTCCCAATGGGCTGCCCTCTCAGTGGTGACCACCTGATCGACCGCCTCACGCGCAATCCGCTCCAGCGAAGGTACTCATTTAGCTTCTGTTTCACCGTCTGCAGAGCATCTAGTTGGTAGCCGAGAGAGTTCATGTAGTCCGCAAACTTGTGTCCATGTAGGAGCATTTGATCTCGCGTGGTTCTTGGAAGAGATTCCAACTCCATTTTGTCAATTGCACTCACGTCGGTTCTTTCAGTTGACACGCTCGCACTCTCCGGCAGTTCGGGCAGCTCTACTCCTGCGATGCTGTCGTCATTCTTGCTAAAGTCGGTGATGAACTGGATAAAGCGCTCTAGTTTTTTATCCTTACCATGGTCTTCACGACTCAATTCGCTTATCACTTCCAGTTGCGTTGTTGACACACCATCAAGGGAGTCAACAGGCAAATGACTCCAGTTTATCATCTTTGTAATCTCAAATTTATAATCAGTAGCGAAGGCACAGACCAGTTAGTTTCTTTCTAGCTTCTTTCTAGTCTCTTTCCACCGAAGGAAAGGCTTATGAAGGGGAACAACTATACAACGTTGTCTATGGTAAAAAGTAGACATGCATTGCCACATATGTGGCAATGCACAGTTGTCACACACATTATGAGTGGGCTTGATCAATATGACAATAATATTGTCTATATGGTTTCATCATAGACGACTAACCATTGTATAGCAATTTGACAATCATTATTTGTAGTTTTTATGGGTTACAATTCATTGTTTATTTGCCATTCGGCATTGAACCTAGACGAATGTTCAATTTATTCTAATGAAGTAACAAGAACGAACATAGACGAAACCTAAGTGATGAATGCCTCAAATGAACACAAACAAAAGTTATCTTTCAGTCAATGGTACATTGTACCATAATACCAGTACATATACTGGTAATTGTACCAGTGTAAATACAATGTACAAGTGCTTTGCATTTACACTGTCACTCAGAAGGCTCTCATTATTCCACACTTTTGCGGCCATTATTACACACTTTTCTATTGCGTTTGAGAGAAAGTGTACATACAATGCTGCCATTAAAGCTATTCAAAAAAGAAATCAATGACTGGATTAGCATTTTTTTCTCTGGTGGGCCTTGGACCTGATGAAACTCCTCATCTCCACTAATTGATGGCGCAGCCTCAGTACGATCCATACAACCCAAGGACTTCTTCATGGCGGTATTCACGTTCACAGAGGACTTGTACAAACTGCGAACACGCCTCCTATGCAGATATCGCCGAACGGTCGCCTCCGACTAACCCGTCACAAGCATGATGTCGTGGCGCTCGCAAAAATAATCGTTGTCACGCACTTGGGCCGCTGTTTATTTACTCATTACAGGTCTTATGCACTTGTCGTTAGAATGAGTGCGTTATATTTATGCAAGCAATATTTGATAAATAACTACATATAAGCGTCGATCTAAACCGTGCCTTTTGAACTGATTAATCACCTTCAGCGTTCTGCGATCCTTTTTTTAACTAAGGAGTTTTGAAAGGCTGTCGCGTCTTTGACCCCAAAATACAGGGTTTGCGGGAATTTGTTGGTCAGTCAGTTGCTGGACAGTGGTCCTTCGAGTTCGACCGCTCAGTGTGTCCTTCTGGTGTCGCAGACTTGAACTCGCAAACTCGGCTTGGATGCCGCATATTTCTGAGTCCTTCAGCGACAGCGGCTAGAAAATTAGCCTTATTACCAGCCGACGGAGTGACTCCTTCAGAGTTATCAGTCGGTGGGAACGCTTGCTCTTGCCGAGTTTGGAATTCGGATGAAACGGCGGTGGTCGTATTGGCGGTTTCGAGGGCAGGCTTTCTAGAAAGCGTTGCATCATGACGTCAGTGCGAATCTTCGTTGACGGCTGCAGGCATGGCCAATCGAGGCTGCTATGATTCTGAGTCTTCTGGGTTGAAGCCTACGGCTGCAGCTCCGGTTGCTGCTGATGTCAGGGCCGGTTGAGGAAATCGTTCGTCCTGATAATTCTGCTGCGGCCTTTGCTGATGCAGCAGATCCAAATTGTATCGAGATCTAATTTGATTAATTTTTTGATTAATCGTGGCCATAGTATTGTAGTTTCCACATAGTTGTCAATCGCATTTTTAGACAATTCATCAGTTGCCCCTTTGACCCAACCACTAGCCGGTATGCTCTTTGGCCCTGTAGAGCCCGACCTTGCGACCTCCATATCCAGCAGTTGAATCCGAATTCGTCAACATAAATTTTTGGCCGGTTGACGACTTCGGCAGAGCACCACAAGTCACAATAAGCACGTCGCTGCTGCAGATTCGCAGGGGAATTTCGCTCCACTGGCTGGTCTCGTAACAACTTTGTGGTGTAGAGCATGCCATCTCAGGGAAACGAGCATGAAGCCCATTTTTCAGTTCAGTTAAAGTGACACTGGGATTCACTTGCACTGCGTCCTCCATGAAATTCCGCATCTCTTGATCGACTCGCAAAAATTTGGGTCCACCTTTCGGCAACTTAGCCGGTCTTCCACTTTTCACAATGGTATAAGCTGTTGTTCGCTTGATGCCCATTGCACGTGCCAGATGCACAAAGTCGTCACCATTTGCGTGTGCATCGATGAGCCTTTGCCTGTCGTTGTCGCTGACCTTTGAGTTGGGCATTGTAAAAAATTTTGTCGTTTTTTGTAACACAGCAAATCCGGAAATATTTAAAGCTGTTGTTTGTGCAACCTCTGAACTTAAGTTTTACAAACCGAGTTGGACTGCATGTACACGTACATGTCTGAATTTACGATATGGAGTAAGAAAAACCCCTAGACATAGACACACATAAACGCCAAAAATTCAATGGAAAGGTCTGTCTGAATTGATTGAAAAGTGTCGGAAATGAAATCACTTATGTCACTCTGGACCATAGAAAAGACGACTGAAATGGCCGTTTGATACCCCACTGTCGGAATAGATTGAAAACTTTCTGAATTGAATGCTATTCGACTTTCTTTGAAGCCAGTTTGTCTTTTTGGCTTGCAAAGTGACTCTTTTGAATGTGCGGTTGTCAGAATTGATTAAAAATTCAACACTTTGAGACCATAGAGTGTCTGAATAGAATGAAAAAAGTTCAACTTTGATTGCTAAAATGTCAAAATAGGGCGAGAAAAGGTGTAGTGAGTGCGGCAGTTTGATAACTCGCTCTGTGCAGACTTGCTTGTCGAACAAGTCTGCCACCATCAGGGTTTCGACGTCAGAACGAGCAGGACGGTCTCCGTCACTGCACGAAAACTGCCCTTCTTTGTCTACTGTTCGATACTGTCAGTCTTGCCAATGCCAAGTATTAATGAATACATAAGGCTGGGATAAATATCAGTTTTTTATGAGTACGCGAATCTGTACAATTTATATAATCGTTAAAGCGACATATGTTACAAAATCGTCATAGGCTCATAGCAATTTAAGGTTCAAAAATTTTTTTACAAAATTTTTTTTCTCTGATGTGCGTTTCCTCGCAAAGCACTAGTGCAGCAAAAACCAAAATGTGCAGTAGTTCACTGTTGTATCTCTAAGGGATAGCTGCAGCCAGGGAACTTCCTGCAGCTCGGGGTCTTTCCATTATCAATTAGACGGGGATGTTACATGACAGCGCGAACGAAGATCTCGTCATCTACAGTTTCTGTCGGGCTAATTTCTGTTGATTTAAAACTTCCAAACTTGATTTCAAACTTTAAGTTTAAGACAGACACGGGAGGAAAGAGAGGACAAGATATATGACCACATAAAAGATTCCATCGACAGTTATCGATTCGACCATCTATGGCCAAGTGGTACTGCGCTGTTACTCGGAATGACGGGCAAATGCTCAGCATTTGAGAAATTTCTGTATTCATATGAAAATGGAGCAACTGCTTAAGCTCAGAGCTGTTGCTCATTGTTTGTTAGTTGGCCGTGCAACAATACCATGCAGCAATACCATTGCTGCACGATAGAATCACAAACGTATATTTGAAAGTTAACGATGGAAAAACACACAGAAAAACAAACTCGTGGTTACACTCAGCTTCGAAAGGCTTGGTCCTTCCACCGTCATTCACAAACTTCCTCGCCAATGCCTTCAGAGTTGCATTCGCGTTGTAGAAGTTCTTCTCGGTGATTATGTTGAACCCGCGTGTTCGAATAAAGTATCGGTAGAGTCCTGCTCGAATGCACACCAGACTAGCCGGAGAATAGCAGGTTCCAGTAGCCGTACGCAGTGTTCCATAGAACAGACGCAATACACGAGCCAACTCATCAGGTCCGCAGGTTGAAATTTCGGTCACAACTCCTTCATTCTTCGTAATGAAATCATCGAGTCTCTTCACGGCACGTCTTTCTTGGCTCTCTGAACTAGCAACTGCACATTCTCTCTCCAGGTCGTCAACGGATTGTTCCAGAGCCAACAGGCGTTCAACAATCGTAGAATCCAAATCATCACCAGCTTTCTCCAAGTCGAAGTCATCCAAATAGAACTCGATCTCAGCGTCAGAAAGGCCCGAAATCTCGCCGTTGGGAAAGGCTTCCCAATTCAACAGCCGCGTTGTAGTCATCCTGGGCAGCGTCAATTGACAAAACCAGATCCTTTGCTCTCTGAAGTTCTCCGGTGCTCTCACTCCAACTATCAATTTTAGGTTCTGGCCAAAGACATCTTGTTGCACGCCCCAAAATCCCTTCAGTTCTGCTCTCTACCATAGACACTAAACTTATTCCTGTCTTGGGATTGTTGCACGGCAATAAAACTATTTCGATTTCACTCTCTACCATAGACATTCTACGCCACTGTTGTCACTGAGCGTTGCTGCACGGCCAAACAAACAATGTAAATAAAGCACGGATGGAACGTGACAGCAACGCCCATAGACACTCGTGCGCTAACGCGCACTCGTGCCATGGGCGTTGCTGCACGCTCCATACGTGCTTTATTGCCTCATTCTCATATAGTCTAGCCAACAAGTGAGTCAAAATAATGGAGATTTTACCATAGACAGTTGACAATCAGGGTGCAATAATGCGCCAAAAATGCACGCTGGCGGCTTTCAGCAACAACACAAACTTTAGATTCTACGAAAAGCAAACGTAGAAAATAGTTAAAAATTTGTAACGAGCTCTTTGTCTAGTAGTCAGAGCTCTAGTAGTAACTCGAAAAATCAGTAACTCACTCAGTACTCATAAGTACTCACTGATAACTGAATTTGAAGTTGCAATTGCTGAAACTACCACTCAGATGAATATGTAGCTCCGGTCGAACAGTATCGGCCGAAGATGCTTGAACGTCAACCTTGAAATTTTGGATTGACATCGTCATTCCGACACTTGCCACCCGCTTTGTGACCTCGGAGATAGACGCTACGCGCGCTCGTGGTCCTAGGCGCTGTTGCACTTGCAAGCCGTGCACTATCTTTCCATTGACAAGCATTCCGCTACCCAATAACGCGCATGTGGGATGCGTGTTATTGTCCAAGAACGCGTGTTATTGTCCATAGACAATGTTTTATCAACTTTATTAAGAAGCTCATTTCGTAACGATAAATAAAAACGATATTAAAACATTACAACGAGTATGAACGCATGGGGAAACTCCAAAGTTTGTCTCGTATAGGTATAGTCTGTCATGAATAGAAGACCTTGATTATTCGAACACTATGTTGATCAAATTGTTGCTACCGTCAATGCTAACACGCATCTTCTTGGTCGGACAGGCCTCGATGAGAACTGGCCGAGGAGCAGGCCCATCAATTGATGTTAGAGCGGCATCGCGACTGGTGATCGTCATCACTTGCGTGCAGATTTTTGTTGTTTCGTTCGACTCGCTTGCATTAGCAGAGAGAGGCGCCTCATTGGCACGGCACTCCACTGGTGCTGGGAAGATGCCGGCTAAGCGCACAGTTCACTGCCTCGGAGCTCTTGAACAGACTGCGGTCGCGTCGCCTTGTTAAATACCGCTTGACCGTCTTCTCGCATTTCTGACCGGTAATTAGCATTATGTCCTTTGCTCTCTCTTCTCTTCTGAAACCCTGGCATGTCAGTTAAATTCATTTATGGCTTAATCCACCCCTCTCTTTTCAGTTAAAATTGTCTATGGCTGTTATGTAATAACTTCAAGAAACTAAAGTTGCAAGTGTAAGCCAGTGACGACGCTCTCAAGCCCGGCTCTTGTGCAGAGCTTCAATATATATATATTGTGGTTCTTTAATAAGTGCATAGAGTGAGCAATGTACATTTGGCCGATGGTAGATAACTGAGTACAAATAAAGCTAGACAGAAATAATAGCGAGTCGTGCAACTTACAACATAACAATGGCCATATACTCTCCACCCCCGATAACTTCTGCCGAGACTGCGTGTTATTGTCTTTCCAGGCCATAGACTACAAGAAAACACTAGTCAATGCACTCATCTGCAGTCGGGATGCATGATATTGGTATAACACGCGAGCGCGGTAGCGTGTTATACCAATATCATGCATCCCGACTGCAGAAGAGTATACCATTGTACCATGACAAAATGTGCATTTAACTTTGTATTTAAACACTGTCTATGGCCAAACTATTATGATAATTATGTATTTACCGTGCATTTAACACGTGCAGCGTGCAGATAATGCGTTATACGCACGCTGAGAACGGGAACGGATAATACGAATATTCGTATTTAAACAGGAAACATGCGGTCCAAAATTATCGTCACCTCACATGTACAGTACGTTTAGTCCGATGTGTTTCAGTTCAGTTATTAAATGCGCAGTTATTTAGTGTACCATGGAAGTTGTAGATCACTGTAGGCCTGGCATTGCTAGCAGTACTGTTTGTCAGCGTCCTTGTGGTGGCATCCTTCGTTATGCTATTGTGTAGAGACTGGCTTATCACTGTAGACAATCGACAAGCACGACCCGTTGCTCTTGCCGAGGCGCCTCAACAGTTGTGTAATCAGATTCTTGGTCTCCAGGAGTCGCGTCGTTGCCACGATTCAATGCGCGAGCCAGGCTGTCAGACATGCCCCGCATATCTTCATCTCGCCGCGAGCCGTCCTCGTCCAGTCACCTTGCAAATATCGGCGACGTCATAGCTGGCATCAGACAACTCTTTCGCAACGGTCTTTCGAGCGGATGCAGTGACCGGTGTACTTTCGCGTTAAATTAACCTTCGTGTAAACGATCATCATCATTTGTCCTAGCGTATTGACGCCCACAGGCTTGTTAGGATAGTACCACGCTCCAATCTCCCATCCGTTCAGTTTCGGCTGTAGCCAGAATGCATGCTTTCGAGTGTTACCATTAGTATCACCAGGGATAGACTCACGGCGCTTGGTAAGATAGACCTTCAGTGCTTCGACAGAGCAGCGACTCTTATCTGGCAACGAATTCATTACCGCTTTCTTGAAATCATCGCAAGAATTTCGTGACAGTTCGTTTCCAGCAAACTTGAAAACTTCACATCCATCAGAGTCGGTCTTGAACACAAATGACTTCTCGTCCAACGAACGGAACCATTCCCGTCCTCTGTTGCCAAAGAAATAGACAATGCTATAGAACACCTCATGTTGTAGGGCACTTGGTGACTTACCATTGAAATAGCCAGATAAGCGTCGGAGGTCCTCGGTCTCAATACTCTGGTAGTAGTGCTGGACTCTGCCGCCTCTAGCAATGAAAATGCGTCCCAAAGACTTTAGCATTTCATTTGACTGATGGAAATCGTCACCAGTTAGGATGTTCTGTTTCCTTGTTTTGATGAAATGACGGTATAGGGCCGCACGAATACACACTAGCGTAGCTGGAGCATAGTATTCTCCATCTCTCCGACGTAGCGTACTAAAAAAGTAACGTAGCGCGGAGTCGAGCGTTGTTGGAGTCAAAGGCGTTAAATTACAATTCCATAGACAGGTGGTCGTCCATAAAACATTTCAGTCGTCTAACCTAACTCTCCGTGGCACGGGTAACACTCTTGCATGCGGCAGAATCCTCTAATTCCTGAACTATTTTTCCAGATGGTCGATCTCATTCTCTTCTGTAGGTCACAACACACAAGCTCAGACATCATTATTTTAAGGGCTTAATAGGAACTCGAGCATTCTGTCAAACAAAGGACAAGGTTGTAACAAGGCATATTAATTTATTGAACATAAACTGGAAGGTCACGTACAATAGTCATTTATAAACATGAATGGATGCAATAAAATTACACTTACTTAAAGTGTTCGTCGCCGTACTTGAACATATTCCTTGAACTTGAACTATGGTCGCAGATATTTAGACTGACTAATTTTAGATATTTGTTAGACGCTGACTTGAGAAGAAATTTTTCCTCTGCTGCCCGCACTCCAGGACTCCGAGTTAGAATTGTCTAAGATTTACCATAGACGGTACTGTACAATACGCTAAAACGCGTAAATAGCGCCCCACACACGCACCAACACCCCCGACAATAAAAAATCACGAAAACGCGGCTGACCCAGGCTAAACAAGAAAGAAGCTGTACGAGCTGCGCATCGTTTATTCGTCTATGGAATAAAGGGATCAGCGTGTCTGGGAAAAACATCGACTACTGACTGCGATGCGCCACTTAATTGAAAAAAATACCATTGAACCAACTCCAACTGTGTGGTCTATGGTAAAACCAGATCTGCTCCATTGAACTCTATCCCTGCCAATCATGCTTGCCCTTGTCCATTCCTGTCTGCCCTCAAACAACCGATCCGTTCCTTACTACGCTACTAAGCCCGCTACTAAGCCAATAGTGACGCATGTTTAGTAAATTAGCTCCCATATTACCAGTAGACGTGGCGCAATGAACTTTTACTTTTAATTCACTCGTTAACATTTTTAACGTTTCTATTTCTATTAAAATATATTTTACAAAACCGGTCTAAACAGACAAACGAATGAAACTTTATTGACATGCAACAAAAACAACAAAACGATTAAGATAATTATAACGATTAGAGGAACTTGGACGTACCTAACAATAAAATATGTAATTATACGTTCGTGGGTAGGTTAGGCTTAAAATACTATAAGCAGGCAATTTGCACAAGGCGCCTACGTAACGTGCCATAGTTATGATAAACTTTTGTTATATGGATATTCGACGTACTTGATTGATGGAAATAGGAATAGGAAATAGGAAATAGGGGATATTTCTTAAATGACTATTTGATAGCGCTTACAACAACGCGAAGTAAATCGAAAGAGTTTGAACTTAACTATAGCCGATTGTTTTTAATTATCGGGTGGTTCGTTGTCTAATTCGTCCGATTCATCCGCAGCTGATGTCGCTGTGACATTCTGAATTTCAAGCAGCGTCGGCCGGCTTGTATTCAGCTCGTCAGGATTGATCTGCAGGCGAACTTCAGCATCGCTGAGAAACTCACTGACGGCTTCTACTAGTAGGTCAAGCAGTCGCCGTAAACTTTCACTCGATGTTCTGATCGTCGCCAACATTGCCAAACTGGTTTCGGGATAGAGCTCCGACTCGAATATATTGGTCGCAGCTAAAACGCGTGCAACGCAATACTGGTTCGATTTGCCGACAGCCAAGTAAAGAGACGTGCACAGACGAACTGGATGGTCTCAACGTCCTTACAGACTTGCTCGTCAATTTCGCCTGTCACAATGGTAGCTATTGAGAGCGCCGGGTGGAGGATGAAAATTTTGAAATACATACATAATAATCGGGTCAGGACTTGTTGCAGGTCTGCCGAACCGACGATAGTCGACGGAGTGTCCGCGTCTGTTAGTGGCCAGTATGGCACCTGCTCCATGACCGATGTAGGTTGTTTGCGCTTCGCAAATGGGGCGAAAATTACTGAGAATCTCTAGCGCAGTTACCCAACAAACAAGCGAACAGAAAGACTGATATACAACTGGACCGTTTCGCATCTCGTCGATAGTAATTGACTAGTCTATGGACAATACTACATTTTTATAATTTTCCATAAAAATTAAAATCAGTCAAGTCAGTCGGTCAGTTAGTCAAGTCATTCAGTCAAGTCAGTCAGTCAGTCAGTCAGTCAGTCAGTCAGTCAGTCAGTCAGTCAGTCAGTCAGTCAGTCAGTCAGTCAGTCAGTCAGTCAGTCAGTCAGTCAGTCAGTCAGTCAGTCAGTCAGTCAGTCAGTCAGTCAGTCAGTCAGTCAGTCAGTCAGTCAGTCAGTCAGTCAGTCAGTCAGTCAGTCAGTCAGTCAGTCAGTCAGTCAGTCAGTCAGTCAGTCAGTCAGTCAGTCAGTCAGTCAGTCAGTCAGTCAGTCAGTCAGTCAGTCAGTCAGTCAGTCAGTCAGTCAGTCAGTCAGTCAGTCAGTCAGTCAGTCAGTCAGTCAGTCAGTCAGTCAGTCAGTCAGTCAGTCAGTCAGTCAGTCAGTCAGTCAGTCAGTCAGTCAGTCAGTCAGTCAGTCAGTCAGTCAGTCAGTCAGTCAGTCAGTCAGTCAGTCAGTCAGTCAGTCAGTCAGTCAGTCAGTCAGTCAGTCAGTCAGTCAGTCAGTCAGTCAGTCAGTCAGTCAGTCAGTCAGTCAGTCAGTCAGTCAGTCAGTCAGTCAGTCAGTCAGTCAGTCAGTCAGTCAGTCAGTCAGTCAGTCAGTCAGTCAGTCAGTCAGTCAGTCAGTCAGTCAGTCAGTCAGTCAGTCAGTCAGTCAGTCAGTCAGTCAGTCAGTCAGTCAGTCAGTCAGTCAGTCAGTCAGTCAGTCAGTCAGTCAGTCAGTCAGTCAGTCAGTCAGTCAGTCAGTCAGTCAGTCAGTCAGTCAGTCAGTCAGTCAGTCAGTCAGTCAGTCAGTCAGTCAGTCAGTCAGTCAGTCAGTCAGTCAGTCAGTCAGTCAGTCAGTCAGTCAGTCAGTCAGTCAGTCAGTCAGTCAGTCAGTCAGTCAGTCAGTCAGTCAGTCAGTCAGTCAGTCAGTCAGTCAGTCAGTCAGTCAGTCAGTCAGTCAGTCAGTCAGTCAGTCAGTCAGTCAGTCAGTCAGTCAGTCAGTCAGTCAGTCAGTCAGTCAGTCAGTCAGTCAGTCAGTCAGTCAGTCAGTCAGTCAGTCAGTCAGTCAGTCAGTCAGTCAGTCAGTCAGTCAGTCAGTCAGTCAGTCAGTCAGTCAGTCAGTCAGTCAGTCAGTCAGTCAGTCAGTCAGTCAGTCAGTCAGTCAGTCAGTCAGTCAGTCAGTCAGTCAGTCAGTCAGTCAGTCAGTCAGTCAGTCAGTCAGTCAGTCAGTCAGTCAGTCAGTCAGTCAGTCAGTCAGTCAGTCAGTCAGTCA
Source organism: Macrostomum cliftonense (assembly GCA_950096795.1). NCBI lineage: Eukaryota > Metazoa > Platyhelminthes > Macrostomidae > Macrostomum > Macrostomum cliftonense. Next base: position 15,642 of record CATNEM010000135.1, on the reverse strand, counting down.
GTCAGTCAGTCAGTCAGTCAGTCAGTCAGTCAGTCAGTCAGTCAGTCAGTCAGTCAGTCAGTCAGTCAGTCAGTCAGTCAGTCAGTCAGTCAGTCAGTCAGTCAGTCAGTCAGTCAGTCAGTCAGTCAGTCAGTCAGTCAGTCAGTCAGTCAGTCAGTCAGTCAGTCAGTCAGTCAGTCAGTCAGTCAGTCAGTCAGTCAGTCAGTCAGTCAGTCAGTCAGTCAGTCAGTCAGTCAGTCAGTCAGTCAGTCAGTCAGTCAGTCAGTCAGTCAGTCAGTCAGTCAGTCGGTCAGTCAGTCAGTCAGTGCCTGGATACTGAAAAGAAACGAGGCGGATAGTTGGCGCGTAATAATGACGCTTGTTTAGTATATTAGCTCACATATTACCAGTAGACGCGGCGCAATGAACTTTTAATTTTTATTCACTCGTTAACATTTCAAACCTTAAAGTAACTAATATTATGTACGTAATAAAATGAATAAGAAAATGTATTTAACTAAATAAAGGAGAGCTAATGAGAACAGTAACAAGTTCTAATTATTTAATTGCTTTTTTAGTAAACATTCCCCAAGGCCACCACCCAGGCCCCGTTTCAATGTTGCAACTACAGACAGACAAACAGACGAGCAAATAAATAGACAGACTGTAGAAAAAGGGAATCAGAAAAAAACAAGCAAACAGATCTCCAGAAAGTCGGCTGAGCCACGCCCGCCGCTGCAACGACCTGACATGAGCCGAACAGATGATTTGCAGCAGACTTTCATAGTCCGTCACATCCGACACGGTTAGGCCCAGGAGCGGACGCAAACCTGCAACAGATTCGGCGTCCGTGTTTGCCATCAGCCAGTCGCGGATCTGCAACAGTGCCTCGACGACAGTGTTGATGTCGAGTAGGGCGGCTGGGTTCTCTAAGGTTAATGCTGGACAGTATTCCATCGAGCTGGCGTCAATCAGCAGTGGTCGCAAAGTCGGGATCTCGGCCCGCACAAGACCCACCCTCGAGGCGGCGAATGATATCCGACACGTGTTCCATTGCCATTATGATGTTGTTGATAGCAAGCAGGAGGGAGGGAGAGAACTGCCTGGAACTTATTTGAAATCCAAATTGCTTATATTGCAAAAGATCTCAGAATTTAGGACACTGTATTAAAAGTCTTCCAGATCTATAAGGTGTTTGGAAAAAACTGACGACGGTACGTTAGAGGGCAATGCATTTTGCAAATTTTGCAAAAAATCTGACTTCCCAGGAGCAAAAATGAGATTAGCAGAAAAAATTGAAAATCGGACTCGTAAACTTTTTTGCAAAAACTGGCCGTTTCCCCTCCCGAGTATTTAATTTAGAGACATTTTTAGTTGTCTCTGCTCATTTTATTCATACGGCCTAATGTGAATAAATTGAATTTTATATCCATTCCAAATGCGAACATAGAAATACGCAGCATTTTCTGATAATTTTATCGTGTGAATAAAAAGGTTATTCTCGATATCGTTTAGCTTAGCTTCCCTGCTGGCCACAGGTAAAGCAATTTGTCGTCCAGAGGGTTTTATTAGTCCCTGGGATAAATGAGCGAAATATCTTTAAATATGAATTTAATGCTGCACCGCCTGCTGCTCAAAGTAGCTCACATCACCGGCGTGGTCCAAGGAGGACAGCATCGGTCCGCTGACTCCGGAGCTGAACTTGGCGCCAGCCGGGCCCGTCTGCGCGAACTCCACCGAGGACCTGCCGGCGCGCTGGTGTTGATGGGGCTGCGGCAGCGGCTGCTGCAGGCAGCAGAAGTCGGCGACGGCCTCCTGGTGCATCCTCGATGCCACTGTTTGGTGGTGAAGCTGCGCTGTGGCACCGGGTTAAGTCCTCCAGCATCGCCGGTTGCTGGCGCCAGGCTTGCAACCGTTGGCAACCTTGATTGGGCGTCAGGTATCTCATGGGTTCTCTTACCCATAATTCTATACTGATACGCAGACAAAAGCTCAGCCCATCGCTGCTCGCACTTGCTACTTCTTTCTGGGAAATCTTTATGTAAGGCAGATATGAACTCTAACGGCTTGTGGTCCGTAACAATGCCAAATTGTTTGTAGGCCAAAAATCGGTTGAGCTTTTTGACGCACTAGACTACACCCAGTGGCTCTATCTCCAACTGACTATATCGGGTCTCGGGCGACTTCAATTTTTAGAAATGAATGCCATGGGTCGTCCCGCCTGTTCCAGTACTCCATCGATGCCACACGGCAACGCATCTGTAGTCAATGTTAGCTCCTTGCTCCTCGTCCTCCTCCATCAGCAACGCCATGCGTGCCGCGTGCCGCGAGACCAAAGAGTTGATAGAGCAGCTTTACAGCTCTTAATGGGTCCGTGGACAAACAGGACGTATGCGACGTGCGGCACATAATCTGAAGCACCTATAACAGAAGAAAGTGGTAATTCATTGGCTTTCTGTGAACTATTTAGCACTGGATTGGATCGATTGCAAATGAAAACAATACTCACTTTAAATATACAACAGTACAGACACAAAAATTTTAAAGAAGAAGCCGCCTAATAATTGATTATTTTATAATCTTTACGAGTTTTTAATTAAAAAACAGCTGAGAATCACTGTTTATTATATTTTTTATCTAAATAATTAAGAATCTGAACCCAAGCGTGAACGAATACCATAGGTAAGAAAGTAACAGTAACTAAATGTTTTTTGCACGAAACATTCCTAAATAGTTATCAGATAAGTGAGGCTTATTCACAATAAACTATCACGATAGATAAGAGACATGGACAGTAATATATAGCTAGCTTTTACTCGCCATAATCAAGCCGTATGGGACGGCTTGGGATATTGAACGGTCTTTGCTGTTCATGTAAAATACAGCAAAGAAATTGTAGGAAACGACAGTGTTCAACAAAATTCCTGAACCGCTCATTAAATCTGTAGCGCTTTTCTAACTTCAACGTTCATCTGCCAATGTACTTTTTGCTCACGTACATTACTTATCGATTTTATAGAATTTATCTCGTCTCCAATATTTAATAAATATACACGCGTGGGCTTTTGTTAGCCTAGGCGTTTTCGTCAGCTAACTTACAATTGGTAGCAGAGCGGGCCATGGCTGAGGGCGGTCATCGCGCACTCCCGAGAACTTTCAGTTCTGGAAATCTGCAGCTGCCAACATTTCTGGATGGCGAGGCTCTCGCTGTGTTTCTCGAGTTGAGCCAGAATGACAGGAAGAACTATAATCCAGTCATCACGACTCTGAAAGCCGCTTTTCACCCAGACAGCCAGCATTTTTCTGCTTTGGACGCTTTCGAAAGCCGAAAGCTGTTGCCCGGAGAATCGCCGAGGCTTTTGTTGTACAACCTGAAGCAACTGTTAAAGGACGCCGGTATCACTAACGCAGACGCTTCAGAGGCCATGCTGACGCACCATTTCATCAGAGGCCTGCCAACGGATGTCGGCAGACAGATCAGAGCGGAGCCCTCAGTCAAGACCATCAAGGATGCCCTTCTGCGTGCGCAGCTGCTGATGGAGCTGACTTCGAACTCGGTGGAAACCGCGGCGGCAACGGCCAGGAAGGATAGTGAAACAACTGAGCTCAAGTCAGTCGTGAGCTCTTTGCAAGCGACGGTGCGGAACCTGAAGGCGAGGCTAAGAGGCGAAGACGAGCCACAGAGGCAGGACGCCTGTCCCATTTGCAGCACGAGACGGTGTGAGATGGTCTGCTGGAATTGCAACCGCAGAGGCCACATCGCCAGGAACTGTGAAAAGCCATCGGGAAACGGCTTCGGCCAGGGCAGAGCCCGCAACCCCGGCCAATTTTGAACGCGGGCCCCAGCGTCAGCGGATTGTTCCTGGATTCGACGGACCTACAGCCTCAACCAGCGACCTACCGCAGCTCGGCGGTAGTCATCAGACAAAACTCTTCAACATCTAAGCTGCAATGTTAGATAGGAGGCAGAGAAGTGACTGCGCTTATCGATTCGGAAAGCCAAGTCTCTATTGTCGATAAGCAGATTTTGCGCAGCATGTCAGCAGTCCAGCTGGAGAGTGTGCAAGCGGAGCTCCGAGCAGTCAATCAACAGGCTGTGCCGGTTAGGCAGTTGGCTCACCTGGTTGTATCGCTGGCAATACGGTGCGGCGGCACCCATTTTTCGTGTCCGAGCGTCTGGTCGCTGCTGTTATCATTGCGCTGAACTTCATTAGGGCCAGCAACATGTGCCTGGACTTCACCAGCGAGGAAGCGACAGCAGAGCCAAGAAGTGCGTGCCTGTTCAACGGCATGAGCCACCTTGATGCTGACAGCTACCTGAGCGACCTGGAGGAGAAGTGAGATCATTTTACCAGAGGTTGATGACCCTGATATCCGTGCGTTGGTTCACGAGTGCAGTGATATTTTCTCCACCGAGCCAGGACTGACCAGCCTGAATGAGCACACCATTCCGCTGACTGACGATATTCCGGTGTGCCACCTCGGAAGCTTCCTGTGGACTGGGAGCCTGAAGTCAATAAGGTCATCCAGGAGTTGCTGGACAACGACATCATTGAGAAGTCTGACAGCCCGTACGTTGCGCCGCCTGTGTATGTGCGGAAGAAAAACGGTGACCTGAAACTGACAATCGACTTCAGGGGGCGAGTGGCTCGGCGGTCTAGCGCGTCTGCCTTGTGTGCCACTGGTCCAGGTTCGACCCCGCGTTGTAGGTTGGCTATTTCCCCTAGCGCGGTTTCGTGCGCAGGGTCACATTCATTTGGGGTCTTGTGCACCAATTGGTTGGGCTATGGACCAGTTATGCTATTTACGCCCATGAGGGCAACCCCCCAAGGCATAGAGAGTGCACATTGCTGGAGCCACCGCTTGTACACCCTATGTGAGTGCGTGCCTGAATGCCGGCTTGTGTTTGTGTCTATGCCTGCATACCGTATTTAGTGTCACTGAACGCGCTTCAGGAGTCAGCGCAATGGACAGTCATGCCTAGTCGCTGGTTGTGGGACGATGTCGCTTTAAGCGTCAAAGTGCCTCCAGCCCTCCTGCAGATTTAGCTTTTAGCTTAGACAATCGACTTCAGAGAGCTGAATAAAAAAACGGTTCGGTCGGCCTAGGGCATTCCGTAAAAGGATTTCGCGAAGGACAAGCTGGAAGGCAAGCAAATTTTCTAAGTGATTGATCTGAATGGCGGCTTTTTTCAAATACCGATGCGGCTCGAGGACAGAAAAAACAGCTTCCTGTCCAGGACCCGAAATGCCTCTCTACCAGTTCAAACGTATGCCGCAGGGCGTCAGTGGTGGGCTCAGCTCCTTCACGATGCTTATGAACCGGGTTTTCAAGAACGCCGAGCTATAAATATATACGCGCGGGCTTTTGTTGGCCTAGGCCTTTTCATCAGCCAATTTACAAATTTTTCTAAAGGATCTGAAAATGCAGATGCGCAAAAGGGTCTTTGTGATAGGAAACTGTATCGAGAGCTTTAGAAAAAAAGCAGTAACGTTTTTTCCGTGCGACAGCACTTGAATGATGGCTCTGAGTGGCGCCTTGTTTAAGTGATGGAAAAAAGCTACTGAGCTGAAGAGGCTGAATACCCTTGCAAAAAATCTACAATTATATGCTTTTGACTATCTGGCTTTAGTGCTTATTTTGAGCTGGGAATTCAGCTAAATGTGACAGTTTTAATTGCAGACACTTTTATTTGGGCCTCAATTTTTCATCAAGGATATAAAGCACTACCAACAACAATGGAAGCATTAAAGTTTCTAAAGCGCTGTTTCAATGCACTAAATATCTCGTCGTACTTATTAAATCTAATGGAAGTAGAATGCAAGACGGGGCTTCTAGGACAGAACTTTTCACGTCCATCATAATCTACATTCTTTAAATTTATTATGCCCGCACAGTTAGAAAAAATAGGGGGATCGACTTTCATGGAAAAACATCCATCATAATCTAGATTCTTTTAACTTATTATACCTACATAAATAATGAAAATTAGGGGTTGACTTTCACGGATAACCATTCAACGTAATCTAGATTCTTTAAGCTTAGTTGATCCCAAAGAAATCGAAAAAAAATCAACTTAAAAAATCTTTGAAAAAAATCATAATCCAATATCCATTACTTTTTACATCCTAGCGAGTTCAATGCACCTCCTGCTTTCATCCGGAGACACTGAACCTAAGCCTCATTCTAGCAACTTAAAGACATTCAAGCAACAACTCAGGGTACTCACCCCGAAAAAAAAAATTTAACATTCTCAATAAAAATGCTTCCAATCGTCTCTCCAAGTTCTTACTACAAACCGCATGAACCCAATTACAAATCTAAGTACCAATGCAAGAAGGAATGTACAGATTATATAAAAAATTCTGGCCTAACATTGAACCAACCATCCTGAATCTTAATCAAGCGGTTAAGACTCACTGGCGTTATTTACATGGGGTAACTATTAAAGATTACGACAGCTACTATAACTTTGCAGAAATTATTAAGCAACTGTAAAGCATAGCTGCAACTCTACTACTATTATTAGCAACTGTGAGTCATGGAAAAATTGGCCAAAAACGGAGGCCGAGGCCAACTTTTTGAAAAATAAATTCGCAAATCTGGCCTCGGTTCTGGCCTCGTTTTGTGGCCGCGTACATTCTCTCCACGCGCGCCGCTAAAAATAACTTCTATACTGGGCGAATTTCTCTACCCCTTTTTTAGCAGTCTTCCCAATTCCTGGTTTGGAGCTTTCCCTGCCTCTTTTCCAGTCATTTCTTTGCTTGTCCCTGCCACCGCTGTACTAATGACAATTCACATTCTTTCAATAATAATTGTCATTGCAAACTCTTCACCGTTAAAATCAACAGCTTCTCCGTCCTCTGTCTCAAACTGTAGCAATATTTCATTAATTTCTTTGTTACAGAGCACAACTCTTTTTACTGGATTAGGTTTTTCAACAATCATCTGTCCACCAGCAACTGAGTTAGAAATGTTGTACAAAATATTTGTTCGCTTTCCCTTGAAGACCCAGTCCAGACTGAGATTGCTTCGGATCAAAATGTTCAAACTTTTAACAATATCCGCGATATTTTCAGCCATGAATAAACCGCGAGCTGGCTGGCGGCTCAACATAACTGCCCCCGGCGAAGGAGTTGCGGGTGGTGCTGCGGTTTCCGCCTTGTAAACTTTCTTTTCAAATCCCAACTCTCGATACCAGGTGCCATCTTTAAACTCCACCTCTGCGTCTTTATGAACTTGCATAACCACTCTCATTACAGTGAGATCATAGGACAATTTAACAGGAAATAGTTTATTCTCGGGTTTGCTAGTATCAGGAGTTTCAAAATGCCCCCTTTTGGTAAAAACGTTCTCCAGAAAGTAATTATAAGTATCCACGCTCTGTGTGCTCACAGGGAATTTAACCGGAAATTCTTTCACTTCGCCTCCAATTTGTTTCCATTTGTAATAAAACATGTTATTCTTTTCTGTCACGTTGGGGACATTTGACCAGCCAGTAAAGTCATTGAGATAAACATGGTAGTTTGCCTCTGGGTCCAGACGAATGGGTTGCTCAAGTTTTTCAATAAAAGTTCCACTTGAATCTGTAAGTCGACCAGTTATTGTAACTGGGATACTTTCCTTCGAATGCGACACAATATTGTTTAGTCTTTCAGCAATCGCTTCCATTTTTTTACAAAAAAAAATATTTTAAACCTTACTCGAAGAATTATTAATCATGTTCAGCTTAATTTTCCTCTCAAATGCATAAATGATAAAAAGGTCAACGGGTGTAGCCTCACTTCTGTCGATATTGGTCACAATATTCACCGGACTGTTGTCAGTAGGCATTTGCCTGGCCGACACGTCTGCACCGAAAATGGGGAAAAGAGTCTTGAACTGCCATGCCGTAATAACGATTCCGTTGTTTTCCTTAACAGCCAAGTCAACCAGCTCGCAGTAAAATTTGCTAATTTTGTTTGTTGCAAAATCTCCATTCTGTGGCATTGCCGGGTAAAGATTATCACTGATTTCATGCTGAATTGTTCGCACATTTCCATGTTCATAACGACTTATAGTTAATGGATCTCTCAAACTGACAATAATGTACCTTGGGTTGCTGCAAGAACCCTCCTTAATACAAATCTGTTGCCTTCTTTCATTACGTTCATCCCTGCACATGTAAGCTGTGTAAGCAACATCAATGTCTTTTTCAATAGCCTTCAAATATTCAGCTTTCAGTGCTGTCTTTGGTTCAATGATTTCCAAGTACAACTCAACTCCTGCTAGCTTAACTTCCATTCTAGTATGCTCAGCTCCTGTCCAAACACTCCTGTTGCGATCGTCCCTGGTAAGCCTAAATGTGTAACTAAAGTTGCTGGTCAAGCGATTAAAAGTATTGCAGAACCCGCTCATGAATCTCAAAGGTACAAATATATCTACATGTCTATACTGAGGATTCTTTGCACCATCATCAGCACCCGTCAATGCATAGTTATATCTCCCTTTTCTCTTTGTATAACCTGAATCATTTACGTCTCCTTTCTCCTCATTAGGGATGAAGCCAGCGCCGCTACCAAGTTGAATAAAATCTGGGTTTTCAATGAGACAATGAGTGTCATACACTACACCAAAGTTGGCAATTCTCTCCAGCTCTGTACTCCCGTTTGACACGCTTAACTCCTTAAACATGTAGGCCCAGAAGTTGCTGATTAGTGTGACATCAGCGTCATGCTTGTCAGTATTAGCACCAGCAGCATTTGTACCACCTTTAGTCTTGTATTGGAATGTCATGTAAAACCCGCTCCTTAGACTGTGAACGCTGACCAGAGATGAACACCCAGTGTAAGTGAATGTTAGCGTTTGACCGGGGCCCAAATTAGTTTCATTCTGATTTTCATGACTGGGGACTCTTACTTGAGTCGCTTTGATTGTGCTGTCATCACTCAAGATAGGCTTGTTGATTTTATAGAAAACTGGCGTCAGAGGATCGTTCATTTTTTTAGTTTAAAAATTAAAATAAAAAAAAATGAAGCGAAAAAATTCTCATTACATCTCTGACTTAGAGAAGCTCGCAGAAGCTGAAAAACGAGTCACTGGGTTAATTAACAAAGAGCAGCAGTCCTACAATGAGTTTATCCAAGCCGCCACTGAGTTTCACAAACCAGGATACACCGAAGCAAAGAAATCCATTGAAACAGTTAAGGAAGCTGTTGATGAGATTCAAGAGAGCCAGTTTCAGAATACGCTGAATAAAATTCCACCGGCCTCACAAGATTCTCAGGCTTTGCAAGAAACATCTCAGCAAAAATTAAAAGTAACAGATAACTTCTTTGGGCCAGTAGAATATGAAGGCAAACGCGTCTTTGGTGTTAGTGTCTGGCGTAAAAATATTTCTACTGATCCTGTGGATTATCATCTTGAGATAACGAAAGAAAGTATTGGAGTCATCAAAGAAGGCGCGGCCGGGGTCGGAGAAAACACCTCAAAGAAGGTTGCTTTCACCCAAGTATTGCTCAACTTCATAACTAAAAATCAAGAAACTATTTCTGCGAAACAGCTAAAAAATTATAAAGAACTGGTAACTTTTGCTTTACAAAGAGACATAGACATCCTTAAAGTCCCTGATATACTCAAATTTTTACATGACAATGGGGTAAACCTAAACAGCTTTAGAAAGTATAAGCACTTTAAACAATGGTTTGACCTGCCAGATCAGCTAGAAGTCATAAATTACCTGGAACAGCAAAAGCAACTCACTCAGCAACAAGAGACCCCTCAACAGCAACAAACCCCTCAGCAGCAACAAACCCCTCAACAGCAACAAAGCCCTCAAAAATTAACAGAAGAAGATGTACTCTCTCGACTTGAGACAGCAGATCCAACTCAAGTAGCTAATTACAAAACGGCAAATCCACAAGTATGGAGGCATCTAGAGCAATTCTCACCAGATAGAATGCAGCGAATTTCAAACAGAGTTTTCACACCAAGGCAAGACATAAGAACACCAGAAACATCACCAGAGACATCACCAGAGACATCACCAGATACATCAGCTGCAAGTACCGGCACAGGGATGCCTGAAGTCTACAAGCGACTAGTCGTTCTCCTAGGAGCAGCAAAGACAGGTTTAAAGGATGAGAATAGAAAAGAGTTTGTTCATATTCTTGATAAAATGCTAGAAAAGAAGTACATCGATAAAAGAGCAAGAGAACTTTTACTTTCAAGGTTCAATAAAAAATAATTTTTTTTTTCACATAAAAAATGCCACTAATCTTCGAAAAAGACGTCCCTAAATACTACGATGAGAACGAATTAAAGCTCATTAAAAGAGGATCTGGACTTTTTCCAGCAGGTCATTATCCAAGAAAAGAGCGATCGGGTAACGGTATTGCTGATTTGATCGCCCAGGGGGCAAAGATTTTCAAAGTCATCAGTGAGAACAAAGAAAATATAAAAAATGCTGCCGAGGCGGCGGGAAGTGTAGTCACAGCTGCGAAGAAGATCAAGGACACTATAAATGATGTTCAACCACTCGCACCAAATTCATTGGCACCAAGCGCTGATAGCATTGATCCATCTGTTTATGCTAAGATGAGAGCCGATCTTAAAAAAGGCAGCGGTTTTAAATATGACTAAGGTGCTTTCCGGGGGTACAAGACATGTGGGGGTACAAGACTAATAGCAAAAAGACACACAGGCCCCCGAAAAAGACACACAGGCCCCCAAAAAGACACACAAGCCCCCGAAAAAGACACACAGGCCCACATCAATAATTGCAAAGTTAGATTGCAAAATAATTATGCAAAAATTTTTTATCGTATAAAAATGGATTTTTCAAATGATTTCAACCCCCATTGGACTCGGAACCAAATCAAATTTACTCATAACGAGGCAATTCCTAGTCACTTCAGATGTATTGTTGTTGGAGAATCAGGCTCAGGGAAGACATTCAGAATCTTTAACATGCTTCTCAGACCAGGATTTCTAGACTATGACACACTGCACATCTACTCACCCACTCTGTATCAAGATGAGTATAAGATGTTGATTGCAGGTCTACAGAACAAACTTAAAAAGGAGCATATCATTCAGTGCTTTAACAACCAATCCAAGCTGCCCAGTGATCCAGAAATTGTCGCCAGAGAATATGCTAGCCATATCCCAGATAATGAAAAGTGGCACGACATTAAAGTGTTTACATATGGGGACCCGCAAATTGATCCTAAAACTAAACTTCTCCCTCAGCCTGATGAACTGGAAAAGGGAAGGAAGCACTTGATTGTCTTTGATGACTGCATGACAGGGCCCCAGAAGCAAATTGAAAACTATTTCACCAGGGGTCGTCACAACAACTGTAATGTAATCTATATTACCCAAAACTGGTTTGAGTTGCCAAACAAAACTATTCGTGGGAACTGCAATCTGATCCTCTTGTTCCCAACCATACCGCAAGACCGACTGAAGAGGTTAAGTAACGAGGTGATTGCTCCAGCCCATTTTACTAAGCCTCCATTTGATCGAAAGGACGATGGTCGAAAGGTAGCACACAAGGTATCGCAGGAAGAATTTGTTAACCTATGCTTTGAGAAGTGGAATAAACCTTATCAGTTCGTGATGATTAACAAAGAGAAAAGAACAGTAGCCTAATTTTTTTTTCAAAAATAAAACAAAAAAACAAACAAAAATGTCCATAAACTTTGCTGGTGAATCTACTAGTGGCTCCACTGCACACTCGCTTGCTTTCCTTGACAGGCGCTACATTAACGTTGACGAAAAAATCCCGGAGATCGGACCAATCAAAGGCCGCTTAAAACCATTGGAACGGTCAGCACACCATCATCAAATAAACATTGAAGACTTGCGGGCAAAAATAGCAAAGCTGACCGCCATCGTTGAGACTCTAGCTCAAACTCTCAGATCGGAAATCAATGCAAAAGACATTGCTATAAGAACAGCGATTAATAAAAAGCGAGACATCCTTGATTCCTATTCACAAGCAGAGACTGATGCCTTATTTACCGCTTGGAGAACAACCATTAATCAAAATGTAGCAAAAATAAAAAAGATAGAAAGAGATGTTGCCACGCATACGCTCTATCTGGATAGAATTTATAACAAGTGGGGGAAAACTTTGAGACGAATTAGTCGCCTGGAACGACAGCACAATCTCCCTGACATTGACATTGAAGACGCCCGATCGTAAAATTGAAAATTTTTTTTTACTTATAAAAATGGCCGAAAATGATTCTCTGTATGACCCGCCTATGGCACCAAATATGGCACCAAATATGGCACCAAATATGGCACCTGTAACACCAAGTGCACCCCAGTATTCGAAAAGTCAACAATACCAATCAAATCAGCAATTGAACCAACCCACCGTACAAAATCTCTATCCTACAATCAATACTTTTACCTGCAACTCTCAACAGTTCCGACTTGTAGAGATTCAGAAAATGCGAAATGACATTGAAACCGCCCTTATGAAAAACTCTAAAAAACTGAAACGCTTCAACAGACAGTGTCAAGCTTTCGAGTATATTAATATGGTTCTTGGGTCAGTGTCAATTCTAAGCGGATCTGCAGCTGCTGTTTCTACACTTCCTATTATCACCGCACCAATCGCTATTCCACTTGGAATTATTGGGGCCTCGTGTGGTCTCATTTCAGCGGTTACAGGAGCTCTAACTCGAAACAGACGCCAGAAGCTAAAGCATCTGCAGGAAATGCAAGCAAAACAGAAAAGCATCCAATCTTCTATCACCGGGTATATTTCAAAAGCAATAGAAGACAAGTTCATTTCAGAGGACGAGTTTCAAAGCATTCAAAAACTTTATGAGCAGCTTAGTGAGCAACATGTACGTCTGAATTTGAATAGCATTGATGACATGAGCCAATTGAGAAATGATATCGAAACTGTCTTCAAAAACTATGCAATCAAACACGCTTCGAAGAAAAGCTAAAAAAAAAAATTAGGCATTTAAACCTAAAATGATTTCCCTGTAGCTTTTTCGAGTCTTAGTCATTGCATATAAAACAGTCATACACAGCTCTCCGCAAATATCACTGCTAAGCCCCTGCAGAATAAAGTCTGAGCGGTAGATTTTTGGAGGTTCCTTGTTATTTCCGAGTGTCGACCGAGCTTCCATATATTCCCTTAGCTCATTAGGAACAGCCGTCCCATAGCTATCAAAGTAGTAGTACTTATGCTTTCTGTTTGGATCAATCACCCAGCAAACCCAGTGAGACCCTGGTTTCTCGGCAGTGTCAAAGTTCATGATGCCACATTCTTCAATGCCACATTCTTTTTTTGGTTCTTGTGGGTGGCCGGATTCAGGTAATGTATCCTTCATAAAGACGCCTCTAAAGTTTGGGATTTCTAGTTCTTTTGCCAACTGTTCCAGAAAAATATTTGTCGTCATTATTTTTTTTTGTCAAAATTTTTAAATTCAGTCTACGTTTTTTAAACCATACACTTCAGTCTACGTTTTTAACCTCCAGTGCCCAAATGGAAGACTCGTAACATTGTCTTGAAAGACAACCCTCTTATTATCTGCCCCTGACAGGCCAATCTTTTTCTGGTTTATGGTAAAAATATTATGGTTCTTAGACTGAATTTTTACAAACTCGTGTAAAGTTTTCTTATTATGTAACAGGGCGTCTCTGTAGGCTTCTTCATGTAGAGAGTTCTTAACTACATGCTTTGGAATTCCCTTGGACTTCTTAATTACTTTTCCTGATTCATCGCTTTCATCGCTTTCATCGCATTTTAAAAAATAGGATTTTGATCTCAAACCAATAAACTCGGAGATAACATCACCTGCCTTTTCATCTTTCATTTTACCAATTACTTTTTTATTGGATGGGTCGAACACTTGATCACCTTTCAAAGTTTTAAATGATTCTGGATACTCTGACAAATCGTAAGGGTTTTGGGGGAGGCGGTTTTGTTCAAGCATGTCCTGATAGATGTCCCCAGTCTGAATGTCTAGAATTAGGGAGTCAGTGTCAGTGTAAAGAAGTTTTACCCGAGTGTCGCCTGAGCTCCGATCCCCATATTGTCGTTTCATGTCATAGAAGAAACTGTACATAAGACGCTTCGATTCATCAAGTACAGTAACCCCTGTAAATATAGGTTTGCAGAGTGTTGCTTTCGTTTTATAAAAGAGTATGGCCCCTAGGTTATCGTTGAAGATGTGAAGTTGTTTAAATGTCGGTTTAGAAATATTTCTCTGAATGATGTCACGCTCATGAACGGTGACGAGTTTTAGATTCGTGCGGTTGCGCTCATTTTCAAGAGTCTTGCCATATACAGAGTTGTTTGCCAGCTTGAACAGATCCTTGTCAAAGTTGTTGGTTGCTTTGGCTCTGAACTGGGTGTTCTTTTCTATGTAGGGTTTCATCCACGCTTCTTCTGTAAATTTGAGGGCCCTATGTACATTTGTGACCCTACAGCCTAAGGATATGAAGTACTGTAGCAGCTTATAATGAATTTTGTAGCGAGTCTTGTTGTGTAGGTTTTGGGTGAGTTTTGCTGTGTGTTCGTTTTCTGTAGACAGGTTCCACGAGCCATCTGGGTGCTCGATAATCTTTGGGCAGTTAATATTCTCTGGGAATGGCGCAAAGTCAGAGAAATGATCATGGAGTTCATAGGGAATTTCTACGTCAACCTCGTAAATCGCAGGTATCGAAAACGCTGGGTTTATTTGTGATACGGGGAGCCACTGGAAGTCTCTCACAGGTAAGTCTTGACTCATTGCCCAGCCATAGAGATTGTTGGCGTCTAAATAAACTATATAATTTGAGGGTTTCGTTGGGTCATAAGATTTGAGATATGGATTGTTCGCCTTTCCATATCTGTTCACGCAAATTGATATGCCGCCTCTTTTCGCTGTGTCTATAAAATTGTACATGTCAATGTCGGTTAGAAGTTCAACATACCAGTCTGGGTTTTCATCCCATTTCATTTTAAGTAGAGATTCCCAGCTGGTGGCAGGTAAACTTACATAATGTGCGGGATCAAGACCATATGCTGTGTACCAGGTGTTTCTGAAGGTTTGAAACACATCGGCCAAAAGAAAAACATCTGTGTAAAGATAAATCATGTGGTATTGAAAAAAGTTTTGACAGTTGAAATGTTTGTAGACTGCTTGTGCGTGCTCATAGTCATTGTCAGAAATTCCTGAGTTTTTTAGCTGCGAGAAGAACTTTTCTTTTGGTGGAAGTTCGCCTTCAAAGACGTGCTTTTCAAAAGCGTGCGAACCAGTCACATACTCATAAGGGTAGAAGCCTTTCTTTCTGAGTAGCTTGAAAGACACGGGATCTTGGTTTGCTAATATTTTGGCCAGGATTTTTGTATAAGTGCATTGCTCATCTGTTAGATTTTTACTTAATGCGTCTAGACTGGCTGCTAGGAACTGATAAGAATCCTTGATTTTAACCAAACCAGAAGAACCACTTAGTGAACCGGACGCCCCCACCTCTTTGATATTGAGGCATTTAAACTTTTCCTTGTTCTCTGCTATGCAGTCGAGGTGAATGCCCTCTATTTCACCTATTCTTTCAACAATTAGGTGCAGGTCGTATGAGCGAGCGTTATGTAGAAAAATATTTAAATCGTGGATGTTATTTTTTAGCTTTAGGTTGCAGGTGTTGTGTGCGGCACCTCTGAAATTTCCT
>CATNEM010000134.1:617500-683790 GCA_950096795.1 Macrostomum cliftonense | reverse complement strand
TAATACTAAATGTCTAATGTCTGTGTGTCTGTCTGTGTGCAACGATGTAGAGCTCGAACGGCTCAACCGATTCTGATCAAATTTGCGCCAAAAGATTGCAAATTCTTCAAGGATGAGACCGTGAAAGTTTGCAAGCTCTGCTCCAAGTGGAAAGGGATTAAATATTCGAAAAACGAGTTTTTCCTATGCTTTTAATGCGAGGCCAACAAAGGTCAAAGTCGGCACTGTCAGAATGATGATTTTATTTTAGATTGCGTCATAAAGTTTTGTGCTCAGTTAAAATTCGCGGGCCAAAAATTCTCAAACTCTGCACTGTCAAATTTTTTATTTAAAAAGGTTGCGTCATAAAGCTAGAGTGCACTGCTCCAAGTTTAGCTAAATTATCGCGCCGGTAAGAAGAGAATATAAATTTTCTCACCTAGCTAGAGTACACTGCCCCAGCCCTAGCTTAATGGTTTTGCACAAGGGCAATAGAAAAACTGCTCAAGCGATCTGTGTACATTTTATTTGCGATTGATTATTTCTCGCCCAGCTGGAGAGCCAACAGTGAATAAATTGGCTTCAAAGTGTGGATGCTTGAGCGAAATATTTTTATTTAAGTAGCCGTGGGCCGTTCTGCAGTGAATTTGCCAATCATGTCTCCAGTCAGTAAGTAAAGAATGTTAGTTTTTGTAGCCCTGTTAGATTGAGAAAACTTTTCAAAGAAGCAAAAGCAGTTTAAGAGGTCATCGTCGAGCACGATACTGATCGGTAAGTCTGATAGCCTGCCAAATCTTAAATTGTGATTAGCTTAATTTTCATAAAGCGCATGTGTCTTTGATAAGGCGTTATAATAGCGACTTCCTACCTGCTCGCAGGATTTTTATCTGCTGTAGTGATTTTCCTACAAGCTCGGGAACAATTTTCTACACTTTTAGGGATTTCCTAGATGCTCAGGGGGAATTTGCAAACTGCTTGGGAGATTTTCTAACGACTTTTATAAACTTTCTGACTGTTAGGGTGCTGGGAGACTTTCTAACTGCTTGTGGATTTCTGACTGCTCCAATGGGATTTTCTAAATGTTCTGGGAGACTTTTTTACTGCTCAAGGAGGTTTTCTTACTGCATCGGGAAGTTTTCCAACCGCTAGAAGGGGATTTTCTGGGAGATTTTTTGTCTGATTGGGGGATTTCAAGCTTCTCGGCGAAATTTTCTAACTGATTAGGGGATGTCTACTCGTAAGTGCTTCCAAGGGAACTTTTTTAAGTGCTAGGGGATTTCTTGACTGCACGATTGGTATTTTCTGCCTTCTTCTGGGGATTTTCTATATGCTCGGGGAGCTTTTCTGTCTGCTTGGGAGATTTATAACTGTTTTGGGACATTTTCTATCTGATTGTGGATTTCTAATGGCCCGAAGGGGAATTTCCAACTGCTGGGGGGATTTCTAACTGCTCGAAAGAGATTTTTTGTCTGCTTGGGGGTTTCAGACTGCTCGGGGAAATTTGCTGTATGCTTGGGAGATTTCTAACTGCCCGAGGGGGACTTTTTAAATGCTCGGGGAGATTTTCTAAACTACTCGAAGGATTTCAGACTGATCGGGGGAAGTTTCTATTTGATTGGGGAAGTTCCGACTTCCCAAAAGGGATTTTCTAACTTTTTGGCGGATTTCAGACTGCTCGGGGAAGTTTCTATTTGATTAGGGATTTCTAACTGCCCGAAAAGAGTTTCAAAATGCCCTGGAGATTTTCTGTCTGTTTTGAGGATTTTTTATCTGTTTAGGGAGATTTTTATCTGATTCCGGGGATTTTCGACTGCTGGGAGGTTTCCAACTGCTTGATGGAGATTTTCTAACTGCTCAGGGAGACTTTCTAACTGCTCGATGAACTTTTCTATCTGATTAGGGGATTTCTAACTGCTTGGTTGTTTTCGGACTGCTCGAGGGGGATTTTCTAAATGGCCCGGGGGATTTTCTGTCTGCTTTGATGATTTTTTATCTGTTTAGGGAGATTTCTATCGATCGGGATAGGGAGATTGCGGGGATTTCTGACTGCTAGGTTTCCAACCGTTGGGGGAGATTTTCTCACTGCTCGAAAATTTTTTAACTGCTTGGGCAACTTTTCTGTTAGCTTTGTGGATTTGTAACTGCTTGGGGAACTTTTCTGTTAGCTTTGTGGATTTGTAACTGCTTGGGGTAATTTTCTATCTAATCAGGGGATTTCTAACTGCTCGAAGCTATTTTCTTACTGTTCGGAAGTTTTCCAACTGTTTAAGGAGATATTCTTACTGCTCGGGAAGATTTCTAACTGCTCTGAGAAATTTTTTTATCTTATTGGGACTGCTCGACGGGGACTTCGAGCTGCTCGAAGGGAACAGCTTGGAGAATTTCTGACTGATCAAAGAGGATTTTCTAAATGCTCGTGGAGTTTTTTCTGTCAGCTTAGTGGATTTTCGACCTTACTCGGGGGAGATTTTTCGGCTTGGGAGATTTTGTACCTCCTATTGAGATTTTTCTGTTTGCTTAGGGATTTCTTGCTGTTTTGGGAAATTATCTTTGTGACTGGGGATTTTTAACAGCTCGAACGGCACTTTCCTAACTGCTTGGGAGATTTTCTAACTGCTAGGGAACTTTTCTGTCTACTTGGGAATTTCTGACTGCTCGAAGAAAATTTTCTAAATGCTCGGGGGGGACATTTTCCTTCTGCCTGGGAGATTTTCTACCTCTTCGATTTCTTACTGCTCGGGAAAATTTTCTATGAGGGTGGGGGATTTCTAACAGTTCGAAAGGGACTTTCTAACTGCTTAGGAGATTCCTGACTGCTTTAAAGGTATTTTCAAACTTTTCGGGAAGATTCTCTAATTGCTCAGTGAGATTTTCTGTCTGCTTGGGGGATTTTCTGTCTGCTCAAGGAGATTTTATAATTGCTCGGTGTGATTTTCTATCGGATTGGGGGATTTCTGAGAACGCTGCAGGGGAATTTCCTAACTACTTGGGCGATTTTTTTCTGCTCGGGGAATTTTTTGGTTGACTTGGGGATTTTTTAATGCTGCAGGGGGATTTCTTAACTGCTTGGGAATTTTTTCTAACTGCTCTGGCAGATTTTTTACTGCCCGGGAACTTTTTTGTCTGCTTGGGGGATTTCTAACAGCTCCGGAATATTTTCTACCTGATTTGGGGATTTCAGACTGCCTGAACTGGACTTTTTACTTCTTGGGAGATTTTTGACTGCTCGAAGGGTCTTTCTTAATGCTCGGCGAGATTTTCTGCTTGCTTGGGAAGATTTTCTAACAGCTCGAAGAGGACTTTTTAACTACTTAGGCGATGTCTGACTGCTCGAAGGGTATTTTTTATCTGCTTGGGAAGGTTTTCTAATCTAATCTAATATCAAATCTAATGCTAAGGGAGGTTTTCTGTCTGCTTCGAGGATATCTTCTTACTGCTCAAAGGGGATTTCATAAATGTTCGGGTAGTCTGCTTGAGGAATTTTCTGTTTTCTTGGGGGATTTCTGACTGCCCGAACTGGACTTTTCTACTTCTTAGGGGATTTTTGACTGCTCGAAGGGTCTTTGTAAATGCTCCTGGAAGATTTTCTAACTGCTCGAAGAGGACTTTTTAACTACTTGGGTAGTGTCTGACTTATTTTTTAGTTACTTCATTGCCAATGATTTCAATGTTCATGTTATTCATCAGTGCACCCGCACTCGCGCCCCTGCCCTATTACTAGTCTAGCCTAGGTGTGAACTTACCACCACCCCATTTACCGTACATTCTTATCTCGCTCTCCCCACGCCTATGTTATTATTGCTGAATCACAGAACCCTAAAATCAAAATATATAAGCTAGCGCTACGATCTTCTACTGCCAATCAAACTCTCGGCCTCAACTTTACTAAATTATTTTAATTACGCTCGTACATAGTTTAATGCTAGCTCACATTGCTGCCGAAAAAAATTTGGCACCCGAGCTTTCGACCAGAGCCGCAGCTAGCTAGGGTTTGTACAGCTGCTCAGTCCTGACGGACTGGAGGGGCCGCAACACCCACCCTAAATTTTCCCATCTCAAACAGGTACCCGATCTCAGCTGCATTGACTGAAGCACTCCTAGTGTCTCCTAGAGCTGGGGCCTGTGCTATAAAAATAGGAGTAAGGAGCTAAGACTGAGGAGTGAGGAGTGTCCTACATCTAGGAGTGGTCGTGAATTGTGTTCGACCAACACTAGGAGTAAGTAGTCAAGTTAGGAGTTTTGCAACAAGTCCAAGCTAGGAGTGGAGTTCAAGGGGTATTGGGTGTTACGTAATTTCTCTAAGAATGAAAAGTGTGTGCGTGCTATATCACGCTCCTAAGAATACACACCTTAGGGAGTTCTTTCTAGGTGCACTTTTGCAAAATGCAGCCATCTCAGAAGGCACAATTTGTGAGAGAAATTTTCGCCCAAAAAGACGTTCTTTTCGGCTCATTTTCCAACGCCCTAACGAAGCAATCGAAGACTCAACGCATGATTGCGGCGGGACGGATGCTCCTTATCTCTTTTCTTGACTCTTAGGTTCATTAAACGCTGCACACCTTAATTAGCTCTCCTAAGTTCACTTAGGACATTCCTTGAGTGCTCAGGAGCCTCCCTGCTCCTAGGCAGGACTCCTGGCGTTTATAGCACAGCAAAACAAATCAAGAGCAAGGAGTTAGGACACTCTTGAAGGATTAGGAGTCAAGAGTGTTTTATAGCACAGGCCCCTGGGGCTCGAACCTAGGACCTTCCGGTCATAAGGCAGATGCCCTAGCCGCTATGTTGCTAAAAGCAATCGGGTATGGCCTTATTCAAAGAGCAAAAAACATATCCGGCGCACAAATGAAAAAAATAAATCAATGCATGTTGGGTCGGTGAGTAGTATGGCGAATTATGATTCTGCCGCATTAGCACTGCGGAGATAGGCGGCAGTGTAAAAGGATAGGAAAGCGTGGTTTTGGCTGTCTGGCTGGCTGGCCGGCCTATGGGGAGCATGAGGGGTGCGAGGGTGCGCACTGTGCGATAAGAGGTGGCTGGCTGTAAAGCGTGAGGATGGCTCGGATAGGCGGCCTATCCGAGTTAACACTGGAGACAGCCAGGGCAGTCCGCCTATCCCCCTGCGACCGGGGCCTGGTAACAACACTGTTGAGTTAGGAGAGGCAGCCTATCTCTTTTCACTGGATATGGTTAACACTTAGAAGATATAATCAACACTGATGCACTTGCAAAGCGAGTAGATGTGCTCATGATACTCTGTGCTCAAGCAGGCAGGCAGATGGCCTGTACAGTAAAGACTATCGAGGGGTCAGTCAATCCCTCGCAGGGCCCTGCATTGGAGCCAGTAATACTGCATAGTAAGGCGGCCTTCCTCTTTGACTGGATCGGTTAACAGCTGCAGCGCAGTTTAACATTGGGGACAGGGGCCAGTCAGGCTGCCGCTTTACACACGAAAAAAAGTGAAAATTGCGGATAATAGTAATGAAACATTTCTTTTCTGTGAAAACATAGATAATAATACACTAGTAATAATTTTGTGTGCCGCATGCGATTGCACAGCTATTTTAATTTCAATGGAGATCATGTAATGCTTTCGAAATGCAATGAGGTACACTAGGAATTTGCATTGAATGCCAAGGCCAAGTCATTTTTTATGCGTGCATTTTTTCATTTTAAAATGGGTTAAATAGTCAAAACAGCGACTAAAATGGGTAAATCCAGGGGTCATTGTGAGACCCGCGCTGCCTACCTAGATGGAGGTGTTGCGTGTGAAAAAAACACCATAAAAATCCTAAAACTGAACCAGCTTCTTATCTTGTTATCATCAATGTAAAAAAAATAAAAGAGATTCCGACTGCAAGTATCACAATAAAATTTGTGTGGGGTTTTTGGTTGTCATGGTATCTAAGTCCAGATACAAAGCAGACGTAATACATCTACGCTCGTATACAAAGCTATATGTGCAACTGTACCTGAATAGGTTGGATTTGAGCTTCAGCTTCATTTTTTTTTCATTTTATCCAGGGAAGCTGATTGATTGATACTTGATTATAACTGGACTCTCCGACTATATAAACCCCGTCATTTGAACAGACCAGGCAAAAGTTATTTTTTCTTTAAGCGCTGATCAGCCACAATTATTTTGCGCGAAAATTTCTTGAAAAGAATGGCTTCCACTTGGCAATATGAAGTCTGCACAGACTGCAAAAAGTGTCAGCAGGGTGGACTGAGGTCTGACCGTCATGAAAGCTGCAACGTTACTCGATGGAGTGTTTGCTGGCAGTGTTCAGAGGTAGTTTTTTTTCTCTGGTGATGGAGGTAAAAAAAAAGACTTCGAACCGGCACCGAGGGCATCAGCTGCTGCCTGCCAACAAAAATGCTGCCCGCGCATTCAACCGGCTGATTATGGCTGCAGCCAAGCGGCATGTAGCTGAGGCAGCCGCCGCTAAGCAGCGCTGCACCGTACTGAGCCAGGTTATAAATGGCGTTATTGGAGGAGCGGCAACTTTTAGAAGCGACAGCATCAGCTCTAGTGATGAATTCGTTGCGCCCGCTGTTACAGCCATGGGAACGACGAGCCAGTGTCAGCCTGATGGAGACGAACCTGCACCGGTCGCTGTTCGTGCGCCTGTCATCAATGGCAAACAGATGCTGGTGCGGCCAGATAGTTTGGAGGAATGCAGCGACATGAGCATGGATATTGGATCTGCCGAGCATGCTCCTCTTGCTGAAGATTTGGCTGCCGAGGCTCCAGCTGCGGCTCAAGCTATCTATGGCAATACTGACGCTGACCCGATCAGAGCTGATCGGGATGAGCTGGCTGAGCTGCTGGCGGAGTTGAATGCTCCAACACTCAGCATCCCTGATGAGATGGTCAGCAACAACAACAACAACAACAACAACAACAACAACAACAACAACAACAACAACAACAATACCAGCAGCAACAACAACAACAACAACATCGGTACTTGTGACAACAACTCAATTACTATCAACATTCTTCTACCGTACGTAACTGGGGCAGGGTATACTGCTGTACTTGAGGGGAACAAAATTACCATCACTCCAATTTAATGTATCTAAAAGCTATTTTTGCTAGTGCAGTGATTTTTGAGATTGTTAAATTCCGTTTATATTGATGCGTACGCATCATCAGAAACAACCCATAATATCGTTAAAATATTGAATATTTAATGCCATTTTATTTTGTAAGCAATGAAAAGCCAAAATTATCCTTCAGTTAGCATGAATTCAAAACAATTGAATTCTTCATTTACAGCGAGTCGGAACCATGTTTTAATTCTCCAATACAAAAAGATTGGCCATCATATTCCACCCTCACCAGTTTCTCGTGTCTGAGTGCGTGCAACTTAGTTGCGCAGCCAGCTAGCTAGACGGCAAAAACCCTGTTGGCTTAATAGCGCTAGGTGTTTATTTCACTGTTGCTTATTTCCACAGCACAAATTTATGAACGATTAGTATCATGAGCACATCCACTAGCTTTGCACGTGAATTAGTGTGGGTATTATCTTCCAAGTGTAAACCATATCCAATGAAAAGAGAGTTAACTCCACACCGGCTTCAGCGCAAAGGGATAGGCGGACTGCCATGGCTGTCTCCATTGCTAACTCGGATAGGCCACCTATCCGACCCTACCCTCACGCTTTACAGCCAGCCACCTCTTATCGCCATGCGTGCACATTCAGAGCACGTCAGCCAAACACGCCCCCCTCCTATCCTTTTTTTTACACTGCTGCCTATCTCTCAAGTGCAAGTGCGGCAGACTTATTTTTCTTTTATTTACATTTCCATCCCCAGAGCGCGCTTTGTAAGCCAGTTAAGTCATACCAAAAATTTGAGTTCCACTCATTGACATAGAGCTATAGAGTGTACAGACCCATCCCTAACGACAAAAAATTATTGTGTTAGCAGGCTCAAGTGCAAGGCACGGATAGGGTACGCTCGTGTCGTGACACAGGGTGTTAACTCGTTCGCCCCGCCTGCCTGCCCGCCTACCTTACCTATACTCACGACTAATTTCACCCCAGCCAGCCACCTCTTATCGCACAGTGCGCACCCTCGCACCCCCATGCTCCCCATAGGCCGGCCAGCCAGCCAGACAGCCAAAACCACGCTTTCCTATCCTTTTACACTGCCGCCTATCTCCGCAGTGCTAATGCGGCAGAATCATAATTCGCCATACTACTTCGGTGCATCCATGAATTTCCTAAGGTACTGCCTGCCTACCAAGAATGCCGCCAAGGTCAGAGAACAGGTTCCGCAGCTCGTAGGACAAGGTCTCAACGGTCACCGTGGCCTTGGTGCTGGAGGCGTACAAATCCACAACGCTGATGGACGGCTTCATAATAGTCGGCCTCGTCCTGGAAATAACGCGCTGGACAATTTTGCTGCTCAAATTCCTGGCGTACAGGTCGGCCTTGATTATCCTGGCGTAGGTGTCAACCAGGAAGCCGGCCCAGTTAAGGTAGGACGGCCATGGCAGGCGGTCGGGGAACACGTCGTACTGGTTCACGCTGCACTGAACTTTGCACGAGGCCTCGCTGGAGCTGTTTAGCACGCCGACTGTGTTCTGACGATAACTGCGGAGTTCAGAGTGATGACGGGATTGTGCAATTAATTTTTTTTGTTTTAAATAAATCTAAAGCTTGCCATCATCACCTGACTCGGTCAAAGCATTTGGCAGCCGCGAGCATCTCGAAAAATTTGGCGGAATCGTCAGCGATAAAGTCGATAAGGGCGCGGTACTGACCCGTAGCGCGTCGTACTGACCCCTAACCCGATCAGAATCCTAGAAATCTATAAAATCAGATTAGAAACTGACAATTTCTCATCCCAGTAGACTGTGAAATTCTTGTAGCTGCACGGCTGAGAATTGAATCGGCAGTGCAGCACAGTCTCGTACGGCTGCTGGAAGCTGTTCTTCATACTGCTGAAGATCTTCTTGCCAGCGTATCGGCCGTCGCTGTACGTTGAATTCGGCCGGCCCATCACGGACGCGTTCCAGTCCGGCATTCGCAGCTGATAATAGAGCATGCTGAGGCTCTTTACTATTGGCTCAACTTGTCTCGGAGTACCTGGCAATGTCAAGGAGATGGTGGTGAAACGTAATTTTTTAAATTATTCAGTTCAACATTTAGTTGTCCGTCCGCCCAACCTGGATCGAGATGCTCTGGCGGTTGCACGCCTGGGTCAAAACTCAAATCCGGAATGTTGTCCGTCGCGCAGAGGGTCACCGAGGGGAACTGCAAGTCCCGCATGTCGGTCACAATCTCGCTAGTCACCGGATAGGTGAGGTACTGGTGCGCCAGCTGGTTCAGGTGGACGCCGAACCCGACGCAGCAGCCCAGGATGATGGCCAGCCAGACCAGACGCTGCGGAGTCGAGCCCTGTGTCAGTCGTTGGACACCGTGGGCGGTAGTGTTGCTGGCAAAACTTATCAGCAGGCCTTCCAAGGCGTTTTCGTTCTGCTCAGCAGGGGCGCTCTTCGACTTGGCCTGCTCGGACAGGCTGGCAGCGTCCAAGCCGGAAACTTCAATTGTTTCATGTTTTCCTTCAACAGTAGGAGGCTCCGGACTCATCGAGCCGCCAACTTTGCTGGTTTTCAATCCCCAAAACCCGTTCTGAGTTTGCTTTGTCAGCGTCAACAGATCCTTGTCTGTTCGGTGCTTTAACAGCCGGGTATTTATGCATTTAAGGTAGCAATGACAGTCGCGTGACTCCCCATGCCCTCATTGCTCAGGGCGGAGCCTACAAAAGGGATAGAAAATTGGTAGACAGTAAACAGAAACAGGTTAGCATATAGTTGAACTAGAAAAAAAAAAAAAATTAATGATAAGTAAGGCATGCAGACTGATGCACGAAGCGTTACAGCAGCCAGACGCAAGCGGCGGAAAAAAACACAAAGTGGCATCATTTAATAAACCGTATATCACCCAGCCCCCCTTCCTAACGAGACTGCCATAGCAGCAGCAAGCGGATAACAAAGTCGGGATAGCAAACGCGGATCGGATGACAAATGGACCAGTCAAACGGTGGTCAAGCGACGGGACTGCCGCGGAACGGCCGTGGCTGGCCAACCCCAGCGCGCTCCTCCCTGCTTGACGACCAGCCCGACTGACTGACCAATTGAACAGTTAGAGACGCAATTTCGCAAAAATCCTAACTCCCAAAATCCGCGTTCAAACGCAACCTGTGGTAAATCCGATGCTCCAAGTCTCTTCCCGTGCCTAGTAACTCACAACAAAACATCACAACACCCACCTCTGCGTTGCTAACTTACCGCTCCGATTTGGGTACAGAAAACAACTGCTAATACAGCTAATACTGCTTAACTTCTAACGAGAGCTATCTAAATCGAGAGTCACTTGAGACACCTGTGATCTCTTGCTTAATAATCGAAGAGAATAATGCTACTAGACTGGACAGTAACGAATTAACATAAAAAGCAAGGATTACACGGACACTTGATTTCCTGGGTACGAGCACCTGGAAGATGCTCACACAGATGGTGTTTTCCCTGGGGATATTATTCCCAGGGTTTTTGTCTCCTATAGATGTTTTACGCATCTTCCTTTAAAGAATCAAGAGAAATAACAGCACACCCTGCTACTGTAAGTAGTTCGGATGGTTTTTCTCTGCAACGCGAGGATCTCAAACCAAAAATTATTTGTTTCTCCTAGGAACAAAATAAAACTGCACAAACTCCACACATACAAATTTTACTTGCATCAATAAAAACATGCAAATATAATCTGCTGCATCATATTAATAGCTCCGTATATTTCCGTATAAAGTCAATTCAATGCACAAAGGGAATGAGGCGAGCAGGTAAGCAAGTCTGGTAGAATTTCATTGTCAAAACAGTAAAAAGTACAGGTATAAATGTGACAAATTCTATCGCAATGTTGCATTATTAAAAACTTATAATAATCATCTCTTTATATTTTTGTCGCAGTCTGCTCAATGCACTTGAAAGCCCTTGCAAATCACAAAATAACTAATACAAGAAACTTTTTTTCATAAAGTAAAACAAAATTTTTGCAAATTGCACAATTAATACAATTAAAAATCACAGAACACTGACAACAGTAAACATTATTTTAGAAAACCTGCCTTCGCACCCCTCTCAGATCCCCATTAAATCTCTCAGATCCCCATTCACTCTCTCAGATCTCTATTCACTCTCTCAGATCCCCATTCCCTCTCAGATCCCCATTCACTCTCTCAGATCCCCATTAAATCTCTCAGATCCCCATTCACTCTCTCAGATCTCTATTCACTCTCTCAGATCCCCATTAAATCTCTCAGATCCCCATTCACTCTCTCATATCTCTATTCACTCTCTCAGATCCCCATTCCCTCTCTCAGATCCCCATTAAATCTCTCTGATCCCCATTAAATCTCTCAGATCTCTATTCACTCTCTCAGATCTCAATTTACTCTCTCAGATCCCTATTCACTCTCACTGATCCCCAATCCCTCTCTATGATCCCCATTTTCTCAGATCCCACTCTATGAACATCCCCAGGAACAAATAGCAAAATAGTCACAGCCAAAAGCTAAGGAAACGCAAAAATCAGCTTAGTTTCAACCAGCCGCGCCATTCCTAGGCGGACTCCAAGCAGTCCTGGCGCCGCCTGGCATATGAGCGCCACGGCGCCACAATGCGGTCACGAGTTCGATTCCTTCGCGCTTGCCGTGACAGGTGAGAAACGAGTAGAGCAGCAGATTGGAGTACCGGGGCTGCTCCATGTAGCGCAGGTACTGCAGGCCCCGCTCACCGCCCACTGGGAGAATCCGTTGGAAGCCGCCGGCCCGGCTGAACTCGTCCAGCGAGTGCGCCAGGCAGCGAATGTCGGACGGGGTGAGGCAGTCCAGCAGGCTGCCTAACCTAAGGGGGGAGCAGGATTGGGAATTATCTTTTAAATATGCCATAATAATCCCGCATCCTAACAACAAAACTTGATATGCTCAAAAATTTTCAAAAATTTCACAAAACACTAAATTAAACTTAACCTTAAAAAAGGCATAGGTTTTCCCCTATTCCCTAAAAAATACTATTGCGCGAATGGAATTTTACAGGAGCACGTAAAAAAGAGAGTAAATGGGGATCAGCAAGAGGGAATGGGAATTCGAGTGATTGATGGGGATCAAAGAGAGTGAATGGGGATCTGAGAGAGTGAATTAGGATCGGAGAGAGTGAATGGGGATCGGAGAGAGTGAATGGGGATTGGAGAGAGTGAATGGGGATCAGAATGAGTGAACGGGTATCGGAGAGAGTGAATGGGGATCAGAATGAGTGAACGGGTATCGGAGAGAGTGAATGGGGATCGGGGAGAGTGAATTAGGTTTGGAGAGAGTGAATGGGGATTGAAGAGAGTGAATGGGGATCGGGGAGAGTGAATGGGGATCGGGGAGAGTGAATGGGGATCGGGGAGAGTGAATTAGGTTTGGAGAGAGTGAATGGGGATTGAAGAGAGTGAATGGGGATCGGGGAGAGTGAATGGGGATCGGGGAGAGTGAATGGGGATCGAAGAGAGTGAATGGGGATCAAAGAGAGTGAATGGGGATCTGAGAGAGTCAATGGGGATCTGAGAGAGTGAATGGGGATCGGAAAGAGTGAACGGGGATCAGAAGGAGTGAATTAGGATCAGTGAGAGTAAATGGGGATCAGTGAGAGTGAATGGGGATCAGTGAGAGTGAATGGGGATCAGTAAGAGTGAATGGGGATCAGTGAGAGTCAATGGGGATCAGTGAGAGTCAATGGGGATCAGTGAGAGTGAATGGGGATCAGTGAGAGTCAATGGGGATCAGTGAGAGTGAATGGGGATCAGTAAGAGTGAATGGGGATCAGAGGGTATCATAGAGAGTAAATGGGAATGAGATGGAGAGTGACCAGAGTAGCGCAAGACCAAGCCAGCCGCAAGCAAGCAGGCGGGTCAGACACACGCGGACAAACCTCTCCTGCCAGGCCTTCGGCTCGGTGTGATAGACCCGCTTGGCCCTCTCCTCCTCAGTGGGCGTATAATCGTCTGGCCAGGGCGGCCCAGTTGGCAGCTGGAAGCCGGCCAGCCGCATCAGATCCGTCACCATGGCGCCTTTAATTCGAACGTCCAAAGGCGAGTTGCTGTGCAAGGAGGGCGATATGTTGACTTCAAGCAGCCAGGGCTGCAGCTGGTCGTCAAGCAGTACGTCCAAGCCGAACAGCTCGTGCACGCAGTACTGCCTGCGGCACAGGAGGCGAACCTGGGCGGCTATATGCGACTCGCCGCTGATCATAGTCTTGGCAACCAGATCCTTGATCGAGTCCCACACTCGTTCGGGACTTTGGCCCGAGCGGCGAAGATGCGCCCACAGCGCCTGCAGGCTCCACTTGTGGCCCTGGCCGTCCGCTGAGCCGCCAGAGCCGCCGCTGCCGTTGCCGCCTGCGCCGGAGTTGCCGTTGCTGTAGGAGGCGCTGTGCTTGTTCACGCTGTAGTTGGTCAGGTGCATGAACCTGGCGGCGGGTGGGAGCGAGAGTTAGTGAGATTAGATCAGGGAGATTCTTAATGAGATTAGATCAGAGAGATTCTCAATGAGATTAGATCAGGGAGATTCTCAGTGAGATTAGATCAGGGAGATTCTCAATTAGATTAGATCAGGGAGATTCTCAATTAGATTAGATCAGGGAGATTCTCAATTAGATTAGATCAGGGAGATTCTCATTTAGATTAGAATAGGGAGATTCTCAATGAGATTAGATCAGGGAGATTCTCATTTAGATTAGAATAGGGAGATTCTCAATGAGATTAGATCAGGGAGATTCTCAATGAGATTAGATCAGGGAGATTCTCAATGAGATTAGTTTAGGGAGATTCTCAATGAGATTAGTTTAGGGAGATTCTCAATGAGATTAGTTTAGGGAGATTCTAAATGAGATTAGATCAGAGAGATTCTAAATGAGATTAGATGAAGGAGATTCTCTATGAGATTAGATCAGGGAGATTCTCAATTAGATTAGGTCATTGAGATTATAAATGAGATTAGATCGGTGAGATCCTCATTTAGATTAGATCAGGGAGACTCTCAATTATATTAGATCAGTGAGATTCTGAATGAGATTTGATCTGGGAGATTTTTTACAAGATTAGATCATGGAGATTCTAAAAATAAGTGAATCTTACAGGGAGATTAGAAGGGGGATTCTTCTTTTACAAGGTAATAACGTTGTAATTTTTTAATGAGATTTTAAAGCGATTCTCAACGAGATTAAAGAGCGATTCTCCTGAAGATTAGGCGGGGGATATCAATCGGATTTAAAGGCGATTCTATTTGAGATTGATTTACAATGACATTAGATGGGCGATCTAAACTCTTTACGCAATGCAAAAAATCGGTTCTCTGAAAGCTAAAGCATCCCAAAATTATTATTATTATTATTATTATTATTAGCGCACGCAAAAAGGTGCTGATTTTTTAAATAAATTTTTTTTTGTATGAAAAAAACAAACTAACGAGAAAAAAATGAATAAGTAATACGATAATACAGAGCGATTATTTTTGGGTGGACTGATAAGAACGATTAATATTTGGGATTGTTAAAATCGACAACGCAATACTTCAGTAGGTATTCAGAGCAGTAGTATTAGCTATATATTTCTAATTTTACTCATCTCTGTAATGAATTCTACTAGCTCCTTCGTTAGATTTTTGTCTTCCTGTGTCATCAGATAGAATACTTTATCTTCATCTGTCAGAAGGCTAAAGTTCTGTATATTTTTAGCAACATTTTCAATGAACGCTTTTCGCGTTAATTGATATTCCTCCCAGGTGCATTTAAGCATAAAGTGTATCTCATTCTCTACTTCGCAGTGGCACTTTGGGCAAATTCTGTTTTCGTACGGAACTTTTGGTCTCACTGATCTCATGGTTTCACAGGCTAACCTATGGTTTCCTAGTCTAAAAGTTGAAAAAAGCTTCCTTGACTCTGGGTCTAAGAATTCCAAATATCTCTCAGGAGTGTTAAAGCTTTTAAAAGTATAATAAAAGTGCCCTAACTTGGCAGAGTTTTGAGTTTTTTGTTTCCAGTGCGTCATAAATTGAGTCTCGAAGTTTTCTTTGTGCGTTTT
The DNA here is from genome assembly GCA_950096795.1 of Macrostomum cliftonense. Taxonomy (NCBI): domain Eukaryota; kingdom Metazoa; phylum Platyhelminthes; family Macrostomidae; genus Macrostomum; species Macrostomum cliftonense. The sequence continues at coordinate 668,683 of CATNEM010000134.1, read as the reverse complement.
GAAATTTTTCCTAATGCTAGCTCCCGTGTTGGTATTTCGCAAAACATCACTATTCATTTTTAATTTTATCCCTACATCTTTGTATGCGGGATCGCTGACTAATCTCGAAATTATGGAATCTGGACGCTTCGCCAGAGAAGACCAGTATGAAATGGTTCTTTTTTGGATGTTGTACAGGAGTGGCAATCTGCCGAGTTCTGAGCGCGCTCCATTATTATCTGTGTTGCTATGTACTTGTAGTAGGGCTTTACAAATCCTAAAGTTTATTCTTTCTACTAAAGTTCGATCCCAAGGTCCTAAGTTCCATGTAACGAAGGCCCCCCAGGCTTCAGACGCATATAGAATTATGCTTTCTATCATAGCTGCACAAAATAATTTCAGTTGTTTGTAACTTACTGCCCTAAACCCCGCTAACCTTCTCAATAGAGCGATTGGGTATCCGCATTTTTAACACGTTTCTATAATGTGTGTATCAGCAGTTCCTTTTGCGTTCAGGTGGAAGCCCAGATATTTCCACTCTTGAACCGATTCTACAAGCTTCCCATGGAGGATCAACCTACCAGTAGCTTTTGTGTGAGTATTACAACTTAGGAGCTTTGTTTTCTGTATATTTATCTCTAACATGTTATTGTGACAGAACTCAGCCACTTTATCTAGCCCCTTCTGTAGCTCACCTAGGTCTTCTCCAAATATGACTAAATCGTCACAAAAAGTAGGTTGTTGATTTCTTCATTCATTACATATGTCTTGCTGTCGAAGGAATTGCTAAGAATTTTACTCAACGGGTCAATGTATAGTGCGAATAGAAGTGGGGAGAGGGGACAACCTTGTCTAACTCCATTTGTTATCGCATGCTCCTTGGTGGAAGTACCTTCTGCTACTTTAATGCAAAACTTCGCGCTTGAGTACATGCTCCTTAAAACATTTACTATTTCAGTCCCGACATTAAGCTCCTTGAGCCGCCTAAATAGCATATGATGATGCACCATGTCGAAGGCACTTTTTAAATCGAAGAAAACTAAGTGCAGGGGTTTCTTTTTTCGTTTCTTTTCTTGTATAAGGGTAAGTAGGGTAGCGATGTGGTCGGAAGTTCGGTAGCCTTTCCTATTGCCTATTTGACTAGCAGATAGTAAGTTTGTCATTCTAATAGACTTCTCGAGCTTTTCATAAATAATAGAAGAAAATAGACGAGCCATCACTGGTAGAACACTGATGGGCCTGTAATTTTTAGGGTCACTTCGGGAGCCCTTTTTAAAAATTGGGGTTACTAGGGCTATGGACCACTGTCTAGGAGTGTAACCACGACTTAAAATAGTGTTGAATAGTTTCAATAAAATAGGTTTTAGTACACTGTACCCATACAAAATATGCTCGTTGGTTATCCCATCTATACCTGCTGCCTTTCTTTTTTTTCAGCTTTTTAACAGCTTTGTCTAATTCTTCACAAGTAATGACTTCTGGGGTGCTATTTACTACCGCTCCGTCCTATTGTCAACTCGCGTTGTTATAGGGGGATGCGCATTAAAGACATTTACAAGGTTGCTTTCTATGTCAACAATTGGAGCTTGTGCTCCTTGAGTGTGCCTGGTTGGAAATAGTAGCTCTTCGGCTCTCTTTAAGCCCGCCCAAAATGTTCTAGGGGAGTTTGAGGAGGCCAATCTCTGAATGCTATCATTGATATCTCTATACCTCAGCAATTTTAGCTGTTGCTTATATTTCTTTGCCAACTCTTCATATTCATTAGCTAGATCCATATCTGCTGGTCTTCGATGTTTTTTTCTTGGTACGTATTTCAGTGACTTACTTAAAGACCTTAAAGTATTGTCTCTATTGACCCAAAATTTATTTGGAATGATTGGCTTAATACTACTTTCCGCAACTACACAGTTTCCCAGAAATTCTGTAATATCGTCTGAAATTCTGTCTATGCTTGTGTCTTGATGGGTCTCTAAGTCGAGGATTTTTTGGATGACTCCTGCGCAGTGGCCCGCTTGCAGTGTCTCAGTGTACTTCCGCTGCTGCTCAATATTCCACCTGGGGGAAATTTTGTAAGCTATGCCTTTTTCCAAGCCCGATTTCTGTGCAACCGTGAGGTTAGGTGTCTTGAGTTCGACTGTGATGGCGCAATGCTTAGACAGGTGGCCTTGGGGGTGCACGAAATGTAATAACCATACACTAAATCGATAGTTGACCCACCTGTTACTCAGAGTCTTGCTAGACTGGCTGTACTGCACGCTGGCAAACCTCACCAGGCCCTGCTCGTGCACGTACACCTTCAGCGGCTCGAATGACGTCACGTAGACGTAGATTCTCAAGTCGAATTTGCTGCCGTTGATTAGGTAGGGCCTGGACAGGTAGGACTGCACTATAACTGGCCGCTTCTTGGGAATCTGTTGCCATTTGTTCACTACCCAGGATGCCGATGCCTCTGGCGCTGGCTGGCGGCTTCACAATCCAACGCTGCTGCTGCTGCTGCTGGCCGGCGTCCCAGGCGGCTTTGAACTCTTTCAGGTCGCCCGGCAGGCAGTAGGTTGTTGGCGCGAAGCCGAACACTTTCCGGCCGTGCAGGCGTTGCATGCGCTGCAAACCTTTCCACAGGCGGTCCTTGCGACCGAGCACGAAACTGCCGGGAAAATGGTTCACCTGGCCGAGCGGTGGAAGTTGGGGTGCTTCTGCTAATTGCCTGCACTTTTACAATGTACATGATAGCGAACCCGCCATACCCTACCAGAATGTACATGATAGCGAACACACCATGTACTTCCAGAATGTACATGATAGTGAACACACCATGTACTTCCATAATGTACATGATAGTGAACACACCATGTACTTCCAGAATGTACATGATGTGAACACACCATGTACTTCCATAATGTACATGATAGTGAACACAGCATGTACTTCCATAATGTACATGATAGCGAACACACCATGTACTTCCAGAATGTACATGATAGCGAACACACCATGTACTTCCAGAATGTACATGATAGTGAACACACCATGTACTTCCAGAATGTACATCATAGCGAACACACCATGTACTTCCACAGTGTAAATGATGTTACGTACTTCCAGAATGTACATGATAGTGAACACACCATGCACTTCCAGAATGTACATGATGTGAACACACCATGTACTTCCAGAATGTACATGATAGTGAAGATTTTGCGTACTTGCAGAATATACATTATATTGAACACGCCATGTACTTCCACAATGTACATGATAGCGAACCCGCCATACATTTCTAGAATGTACATGATAATGAACACACCATGTACTTCCACAATGTAGATGATAGTGAAAATGTTACATACTTTCAGAATGTACAATTGTACATTATAAAGTACACGGTGTACTTGACAATGTACACGCCCCTTAGACCAGAAAATTACAATACTAACTTGAAGTTTATAATGTTTAGAAAATGAGGAACGCCCTGAATTGATTAAGTCTTGATAAAATAGCTAGCGATCGATAATATAGTTACATTTACACCCTCGCTACACGCCTATCGCTTAAGATATATTAACCAGAGGGACAATTAACTCAGTGTAAGCCAAGCAATTTGATTGAGTGTCCCAACTGCAATCTCGAATCCAATTTGCCGGATATACAAATTGCAATGTCTATAATACGATATTAGCTTATTTGGAGATGCCAATAAGTGTATTGCCTGCTTATTTGATTAGGGTTGAAGAGCATAAGAGAGACAACTAGAAATTAATGAATACACAAGCAGCAAGACGCGCAACTACAAGGCAATCAATCTACATTCATTATAAGGCAGACGTAAATCAATTTACACTATCAACAGGGCTGCGATCACCAAAGCAACTTCCGTACCCAAATTACTAGGTACTGTCTCTGTCAACACGAAACTCGCACTTAAAATTAAAGATTTGAGCTCTCGGAAATTTGGCTGCAGAATTAATTAACATAAATATATAATACGAATGATCAGTATTACAATGGTACGCAATCAATACTGGAACAGAACAAAATCAATCAGTACTAGATCAGCACTAGAGCAGTACACAATCAGCACTAGAGCAGTACACAATCAGCACTAGAGCAGTACACAATCAGCACTAGAGCAGTACACAATCAGCACCAGAGCAGTACACAATCAGTACTAGATCAGTACACAATCAGTACTAGATCAGTACACAATCAGTACTAGATCAGTACACAATCAGTGCTAGATCAGTACACAATCAGTACTAGAGCAGTACACAATCAGTACTAGAGCAGTACACAATCAGTGCTAGATCAGTACACAATCAGTACTAGAGCAGTACACAATCAGTAGACAATCAGTGCTAGATCAGTACACAATCAGTGCTAGATCAGTACACAATCAGTACTAGAGCAGTACACAATCAGTACTAGAGCAGTACACAATCAGTGCTAGATCAGTACACAATCAGTACTAGAGCAGTACACAATCAGTAGACAATCAGTACTAGATCAGTACTAGAGCAGTACACAATCAGCACTAGAGCAGTACACAATCAGCACTAGATCAGTACACAATCAGCACTAGAACAGTAAATAACCAGTAACAGGATAAGCTGACAGGAAAATCAGATCTTCAATAAAGTACAACATGATTCGAATCCCGTCACGGAGATTTAGCGATGAAATCGACTATCATTTTCAGCCCTGTCTGCTAAGGCCGAAGTCAAACGAACCTAGAAAGAGAAGGGAGAGAGACAGAGCTGAAGAGCGATGCGATGGGGGCATAATATATCCAGCTAAACAGAAATTCTGACGGCGGGGAAATCAATAGTTAGCTACTGAACGGGCAGACCCCGAATCGACAAGGGCGCAGTAAAGACGGGAGATCATGAAACAGCCAGACAGGCCATCACATCCGCAGCGCTGCGATGGCCATTGAAGGGACGGGAAACGAAAGGCTGCTCAGAAAAAAATATTTTTTTCGTGGCTCCCATGTGACGGACTGTTTCCCGACAGCATTTTAGAGGCATCGCGTATCAATTTTCCATTTATCTATCAATCTCCTAATGTATTAGCTTATTATATAATCCTTGAGCCTTTCAATCCATCCGTTTTTTTCTATCAATCAATAAATCTATCTATCTATCTATCTATCTATCTATCTATCTATCTATCTATCTATCTGTCTATCTATCTATCTATCTATCTATCTATCTATCTAACTATCTATCTATCTATCTATCTATCTATCTATCTATCTATCTATCTATCTATCTATCTATCTATCTATCTATCTATCTATCTATCTATCTATCTATCTATCTACCTGTCTATCTATCTATCTATCTATCTATCTATCTATCTATCTATCTATCTATCTATCTATCTATCTATCTGTCTATCTATCTATCTATCTATCTATCTATCTATCTATCTATCTATCTATCTATCTATCTGTCTATCTATTTATTTATCTATCTATCTTTCTATCTATCTAGCAAAATGTAAATCTATCTATCGACGGATCTATCCATCCATCCGTCTATTTATCTATCGGCGTATCTATTCAACAAATCGCAAATCTATATACCACGCGTCTCACCTTCTGATAGTCGCGAATAGTACGAAATCCATTGGGTTTCATGTGTTTGCCAAAGTAACCCTAGCCAGTCGTCGGACTCTGTAATTTTGGTTAAGGGGGTTGACGTGCACATAGAGACAGACAGACAAATAGATCAGAAAATCCAGTCCAGCCCTGACCCACCTGGGCCCTCTAAAGCCGGGAATCGAATGCGCGAAAAAAATGAAGCTGCACTTTTACAATTTGCCCAACCAAAAAAATCCTTCACCCCCGTCCCAGATTGACTGACGTCACAGCAGTCGCCGTTTTCTCAAATCCAAAAAACCTGCCTCAAGCAATGCAGCACGATTTGATCGGCTAAAATAGTCCTCCTCACAGCCTCGCTGGGGCAGGGATACAGATAGAGAGAGAGAGAGATTGGGGAAGAGATTCCGAGGTACGGATTAGGCAGGCGGTTCATTAGCGCCGAGTTCGGGTTAATCTGCTCAGTCACGAAGGCTGGCAAAGCCTAAGATTTGAGCATTGATGAAGAGGATGGCAGCGATTAGCCTGAGCAGATTTCGAGGACCGAACGTGCTCAAATAGCGACGGAGATCTTAGTTGCTAAGAGGATTACTAAAATTTCTGAGGGACTAAATGCAACTGCTCCCAACGGAATCTTTTTGTAAACATATAAAGCTGACTTTTAAAAATTATTTTTGAAGGTTTCAAGAAAAATAGACGCGAGACTAGACATTTGATAGATAGGAGACTAGACAGTTGATAGATAGGAGACTAGACAGTTGATAGATATGAGACTAGACAGTTGATAGATATGAGACTAGAGAGTTGATAGATATGAGACTAGACAGTTGATAGATATGAGACTAGACAGTTGATATGAGACTAGACAGTTGACATGAGACTAGACAGTTGATATGAGACTAGACAGTTGCTATGAGACTAGAGAGTTGATATGAGACTAGACAGTTGACATGAGACTAGACAGTTGCTATGAGACTAGAGAGTTGATATGAGACTAGACAGTTGACATGAGACTAGAGAGTTGATATGAGACTAGACAGTTGCTATGAGACTAGACAGTTGCTATGAGACTAGACAGTTGCTATGAGGCTAGACAGTTGCTATGAGACTAGAGAGTTGATATGAGACTAGACAGTTGCTATGAGACTAGACAGTTGCTATGAGACTAGACAGTTGCTATGAGACTAGACAGTTGCTATGAGACTAGACAGTTGCTATGAGACTAGACAGTTGCTATGAGGCTAGACAGTTGCTATGAGACTAGAGAGTTGATATGAGACTAGACAGTTGCTATGAGACTAGACAGTTGCTATGAGACTAGACAGTTGCTATGAGACTAGACAGTTGCTATGAGACTAGACAGTTGCTATGAGACTAGACAGTTGCTATGAGACTAGACAGTTGCTATGAGGCTAGACAGTTGCTATGAGACTAGACAGTTGCTATGAGACTAGAGAGTTGATATGAGACTAGACAAGTTGGTATTTCGAAATCAAAGCCAGCGTGATAAACTTCTTTACACACAAAAAATCTTACCAACTGATTCCAAATCGTCTCCCGGCTCAGTTTCTAAAATGCATAAATTTAGAGAAATAACTTTCAATTAAATTCCAGATGAAGAAAGTACATTAGGAGCTAAATCAAGCTTAAAGTACATTCCAACATTAAATGAACACGAAAAAGGGTAGCTCACTTTGTGATATTCGAAAACCGCTCCGCCCGATCACTCGCTTGACAACCAGAGGCGTGATGGAGCTCAGCCGCCATTTCAACAACCGACACGCCTCGGCCGGCAGCGATTCCAGGCATTCGCCTTCGCCGGCGAAGTTCAACACAGGCGGCACGCCGGGAAATAGCGACGGAATCTGCGACGGCAGGCAGTTCAAAGACTGCCCGGCGGCGGTTGCGGCGGTGGCGGCGCGTCCCGAGCTCGAGCCCGAATTGCGACGAGAATTCCTAGCCGAAGAAGATCGACTCAGCGACGCGGTGCTGCCGCTGACCACGTCGTCGTCCAAGACAGTTGATGACGTCATCATCGTCGCTATCGTCGTCATCGTCGTCATCCACATCGCTGATGCTGTCGTCGTTGTCTTCGTCGATGTTTTCAGCGGCGCGACTTCGACTCCGACTGCGGCTGCCGGAGCCGCCGCCCCGACGGTTGCGACGTCCGCGACTCCGACTTCGACTCGGACGAGAGCGACGCTCTGCCGACTCGTCGACGTTGGCAAATGCCGCAGCGGATGCGCTGGCATTGCCAGCCAGCAGGCTGCCGCTTCTGCTGTCGTGATTGGCCCGGACAGTTGCGGAGGCGCTCCTGGCCCTGAGGGTGGCGGCCGGCACCGAGTTCAAAGCAGAAGAAACAGCTGCAGCAGCGGCAGCCGTGGAAGAAGATGAAGTTGTTGCTGTCGAATGACGAGCAGCGGCAGTGCCCGGACGGCTAGGCGGTGGAGCCGCGGCTAGACGAGCTCGGACGGACAGTAGCGGACTGCTGCTTGCAGGGCCAGCAGCTGCAGCGGCGGCGGCGGCTGCAGCAGCCGCGTAAGTTGTGGAAGACGTCGATGAAGCAACAGACGAGACACTCAGTTGAGGACTTATTCCAGGCCGCTGCTGCTGTTGCTGCTGCTGCTGTTGCATGCTAAGCTGCTGCAGCTTCAGCCGAATCTCAGCCAGCCTGGCAGCCGCGGACTCCGGATCTTCAACTCCGTTGCTGGCTGACTGGCGATGCTGGCTTCTGGCAAGGGAGGCAGGCGGCTGGCACAGCTGGTCAGACAGTTCGCTTGATCGATAGACCGGTCCGCAGCCTGTCACAGTGCCAGTCACTGGCATGCGCTGCTGCTGCTGCTGCGGCACTTGGTGTTGCTGTTGCTGCTGTTGCCGCAGACTGTTTTCAGTTTGAAGCAGCTCGAACATGACAGCTGGACCGGCATTCGCATTGGCCACACTGCCCGGCGGATAATAATGATAATAGCTGTTCGGCGCTATCCCGCCGTTTCGAACTATCGGCAGAGCGCCTGGCGGCGGCGGCTGCTGCTGCTGCGATAGCGTGGCATTTCGATCCGCCATCGTGCACTGACGGCGCATGAAAGCGTTGATGATGAAACCGCCGCCGCCGCCGCCGCCAACGTCTCCTCCTCCTCCTCCTACTCCTCCAACTCCGCCGCCGACGCCAAACGCGACGGACGACGCCGGTGGAGGCAGAGGTGCCGGCGGCGGCATCGGAGGCGAGGCGGCGCCGCGATTGTACTGATCAATGATAGCCTGAAATCGCGATGACGAAGTCCCGGCCTGACCGTTTAGCCGACCGTCTGAACTTGTCGAGGAGCCGCTGCCGAGAAGCGATTTGAAACTGTAGAAATGTCGCCCCGCCGCCGTTGCTTAAAGAGCCGTTGGCTGTGCTTGGGCGCTGTTGACGTGTTCCATTGCTGCTACTGCCGTTGCTTAGACTTTCACTGCCGACAGCTTGAAATAAACGTGCCTGAGTCTGCTGCTGCTGCTGCTGCTTCTGTTGCTGCTGCTGCCATAGAGAAGCCGGAAGCAGAACAGTCGATCCTTCCAGATGACTGCTGCTGCTGCTGAACTGTTTGATGACGCATGTAGATCGGAAAGACTTGGGCTTAAGTAGAAGACTTATTAGGGACAAAAACAACTACTGAGGTAGAGGCAGTGCGCGCCAGACACGCGCCAGATCGCCTGCCTTGCTGGTCGGCGCGCCTGTTCAGCAGCGATGCAGCTGAAAACAAATATAAATAAAAGCAGAATGCTCAACTAATCGATCAATACGAGCTACAGCTGGAATGGCTGACAGAGTCGGATGCAATCTAGTTAGGCGCTTGCTTTTCTACTTATAAAGCTTGGGGGAATCTCTTCCCTAGAGAAGTCTGATTGGCTAAGCGGAGAGAAGGAATGAGAAAATGCCAGAACGAGAGTGAGGGAAACCTGCTCCGTTGTTAAGGTGGGGCTAAGTGGAATTGGGGAGATTTTGGCCTGTGAAGAAACAAGTGGCGAAAAAATATGACGCAGAAAAGGAAGGAAAGGAAGGAATGAATCTACGAGGCGGCAGTCATGGGTTTTTGGTCGCGAGGCAGTAACTGGGGAAGCTGGAAAACTGAATTGAGAAAATAATGCGAAGACGCGAGAATTCTCATGGCCAGGGTTGTAAAAAGAACAGGAGGACCTGGGGAAGGCCGGAACGGTCGGCGCTGAAGCAATCAGGTGGAAGAAAATGTTAAATTCTGGCTGATGCTGAGTGAAAGTTTCTCACTGCGCATAATAACAGCACAGGTAGGGACTAAAATTTGAGCAAATAGAAGTGCATGAGCTTCACATTCGTTACTTGCCATTTGTTTTCCATCAACGAAGAACTAGTTTTCTTTACCGAGGATCACCATCCTCTTTGACCAACAGAGCGTATGGAATTGATGGCTTTAGTGCGTGCCAACTAGACGAAAAGAATCAGAAGTGTCGTATTCGTATTGGGAAATCGTTGTCAGATTGCAAGCAACTCAGTTTCTGAAGGCAAAAAAAATACGCTTTCGCGATTCTGAAGACTGATTGGAAATTTTTGTAGTGTGAAGTATCCAAGGATTCAAAGCTTTGTGGAATGCGACGCTTCCAAGGATTCAAAGCTTCGTGGAATGCGACGTCTCCAAGGATTCAAAGCTTTGTGGAATGCGACGTCTCCAAGGATTCAAAGCTTCGTGGAATGCGACGTCTCCAAGGATTCAAAGCTCCATGGAATGCGTCTTCTTCAAGGATTCAAAGCTTAGTGGAATGCGTCGTCTCCTAGGATTCAAAGCTTCGTGGAATGCGACGTCTCCAAGGATTTAACGCAGTTTCGAAACTTTATAATTCGGAATAATCACCGAAGCATGCAAGGGAACCTCCTAGACATACTTGTAATTAAATCTTGGATTTCGTAACTACGGACGGGAAGTTTCTTATGATTTCAAGGTTGGAATCTATTAATCTGCCTACTGGACAAGCAGGATAATAATCCATTTACAATTTTTCCCTAGCTGATCTCTCTTATTAAGTAGTAAAAAAGTAAAAAAACTTACCAATTAAAAAAATTTAATTACTTAACTATCTGCCAGACAAGCCAAGGAATCAAAAGAGCTTTAAATAAAACTGCACTTTTTATACACTAATAAAGCTTAGCTATGTTAGCTCACGTCAGACAGTAATTTAGAACGTTGTATTCAGTGTTCATAATAAAAATTGGCACTTAAGAGACCAGCGCAGCGGGTTGAACACCCCAATGAATCGTATAGGTGAGCCCGCTCAGCCCCCGAGGCTAAGCAATATGGATGCGGGTGGATGAAGATCTTAAACTACAATGCACAATACCCCGCAACAATGAGGCTTAGAGTGAGTGGGTGGGCCCGAAGCTTCATCGCTTCGCTTTAATGACAGGGGCTAAATAAAAGTAAGGATCGTTCATCATTCAATCTGCTGGGGCAACTCTAGAGACTTCCATTAAGTTGCACAGTGTATAGATTAAGGGTATAAATGAACACACCCAGCCGCATATGCATATCAATAGGGCGGACCGCATGCTTAATAGAGTTGTGGAAAGCAAGAAAAAGGTCATTTAACTCTCTGTATGTCAGCGCTTCCTTCCATCGTCGAATAAACTCATGACAGGGAGGGAAAGGCAAGGGGGGCAGGCGAGGAGGCAACGACTCTCTGTGTGCAGGTTTTTAGTGCAAACATCAAATATACGATGCCCTGCTGCTTAAGTCTATCTCTGCGAGTAAGCTTGGTCAAATACTACACAGCTAGTGCAGCATTAGCAGCAGTGCGGCTTTTAGTAATGAGAGAAGGCCGCCGGCTAGAAAATTCAACACACACGTACACACACACACACACACACACACGTTCACTGCACTATCTATCAACTGTATTTACACTGTGCTTTGCACTTAAAATCTACTAGTGCATACTCTCAGTAATATACTATTATCTGGCGCATCTAATTCTTCTGAACTGAAATTATTGAGTATAGGAGTCGGTCTTAGTCAGTTAGAGGAAAGCTACAGTAACTGACAGACACTAACTCTAAGTAACGATGGATGAGAAGTTACAAAAATATTTTAAATCATTAAATAACAAATTAATAACGAAACTATGGTAATGGAACAAAAATATATTGACAAAAGAAGCTGCAACTTCCCGACTGCAAATATTGTATTTATTCGTACAGGTTAATGATTAGCCATATGTTAGGCATTCCTATAGCAGAATAAATTAACTCACTTACTCCTAGTGAAGGTAGTTTAGATGCATCAACTTATAAGGCTGCGATGGAATGTAAAAAATTCAAACGCAAAAACATTTCTTATGTAGTTTCTGCTACAATCAACCTACTTACTTTAAATGTTCCAGGCTCCTAAACTAGAACTAAAAAGACACCCAAAAAGGACAAAAAGCAAAAATATTAATGGCAAAAAACCAGATGGAAATGGCCGAGAGAAAATCACAGAAAAAAATAGCGACAAAAAACATTACCAATCTAAATTTAAATTGAATTGAAAGAAAATATCGAACTCTCACAGCAGATCTCTGGGATGAAAAAAGAAAACAAAGCAAACTTATTGGTAGTTAAAAGTTTAAAAACCTCGAGAGTAGGGTTATACAAATAAGATAGAGTCTGGAATTGATAGGATCGATAAATAGAAATACATATAGATTAAGGGGTATAAGAGTTTGCAGGGACTCAGACACATAAAATAAGTCGACGGAACCAAGACCGAAGCGCTCTTTGAGATAGTAGACACGGAATGACAGTATTTACATACTATAAGAAGTCTCTACGTTACAATAGCAACAGAAAGTGCTGTCCTTCAATGTGAAGGCAGGGTTTGGCATCCAAAAGTGTACGATTCAACCAAATTATTAGAGATTAGAGATTATGTACACTGTGACTGTCACTTATGTGCGACTGAGGAGGTCCTTAAGGAGGCCCCGAAAACAGGCTAGGCCAGAAGGCAGTAGACCAGAAGCAGGTGCACAACGCTCAGGTAGGCAATGGCCAGTCCGCGTGGACCAATCCTGGCCCGACGCAGCGGAGCCGGCCAGCTGCGCAGCAGAGGTCGCGTATGTCGGAGCCAATCGGCCACGGAGGACGTTGATCCGGGCAGTAGCGGCGGAACTGGCAAGTCCACAGCGACTGAGTCGGAAGTTCCATCTAACACGGGTGTAGTCTCGGTACATACCGAAGCTGTCGATGGAGGTACCGAAGTCAAATCTGATGCCTCTTTATTGTCGATTGGCGGAAACAATTGTTCGGTCTGAGTCTCAATGCTGATGGAGTCAGCAGGAGCACGGGAAGCATTCAAATTGAGAGCTGCAGCCGATTCTTCAATACGAGTGGCGCAGCTGCGCAACACAGCATCCAAGGTGGTCGCGGATTCAACCAGACCGGCCATGCCGCGCATGCGCAGCGCGGCGTCCAACGCAGCCGCCGCCGATCTCAGCAACTGTTCGTGCTGTTGCTCACTCTGACTAGCTGATCGATGGCGCTGCTTCTGCGCTTCTAACACGCGCAACGCCTCGCGCAGACGCTTACACTCGGAGCATTCGGCTGGCGCTGGTGGTAGCTCAGCTTCGCTGCTGCTACCAGCGGCTGCTAGGCGTCGCTTGGCCTCAACTAGTTGAGCTCGCAGCTCTTGACTATCGGCGGCAAGCTCGTCGAGCTGAGCACGCAGAGTGGCAATCTCACTGTCGCAGCGCTGCTCAACCTCCTGTTTGGCTTGGCGGGCCGCACTTAACTCTTCTAGAAGAGCCTGGGTTTCATCTCGTCCGCCACCACCGCCGCCACCGCGCTGCTTTTCCATGCGACGCGCTCGAGCTTCTTCGGCCGCTAGAGCCGACTTTAGCTGGTTGACTTCGCGCAGTCTGGCCGATTTCTCGTTGTCAAATAGGGCCCGATGATGACGAACCTTATCAACTAGCTGCTCAAGTTCGCGATCTTTTTCGTCAAAGCGTAGCTGATAGCGTTCTAGCTTTTCTCGTTGTGCCCGCATTCGGATTTCCATTTTCTTCACTTTCGTTTCGAGCAGGCTCTGTCGGAATCGGAGACCTTCATTTTCTGACCGGATGGCTAGGAGCTCCTCCTCGCGCTGACCGGCCACAGCGGCAGCGCGCTGGATCTCGATATCCACCACCTGAGCCGGCGCCGGACACCCGTCGTTCTCTGTGCAGTGAAGGCTACCGCTATTGACCATAGGTTTTGTAGGTTTTGTCTGCTTTTCCTCCGAAGAAGTCACCGGAGTAGCAGCTGCTAACTGACGCTCGCACTCCTCCTTGTCGCGGCGAACTCGCATGTACTCGTGGTAAATTTTGTTTCGCTCGGAGCGCAGTTGGAGTAACTGACCCTTGGCCCGACTTAACTGCGTACTCAGCAGCTTTACCTGTAATGCAGACGATTCAGTACCTTCCACATTAACGGAAACAGTGGAATCTATGACGGCCTCTGCAACTTCAGAAGGTGGAGCCGAAGAATCCGACGACCCAGTGGCAGCAAGGCGCTCACGTAATTGACCGTTTTCTAAGAGAAGCTTCTCGAAGGCTTTCTTACCAAGATCGAGATCGCCCAAAAGCGTCGCATTCTGGTCCTTTAGTTGATTAAGAACGGACTCCATGCTCGTCAGGCGAATGCGCAACTGATCCGCATTGGCAGCTTCTGCTATCAGTTCTGACTTAGCCTCGATTAACGCTTGCTTTAACTGGCTAATTTCATCTGAATCGCTATCATTGATGCAGCCGACATGATTAAGCTGTTGTTTATCAGCTCTATCGTTGAACACTTGTCGTTCTTTCTCCACTAACTTTTCTGAATGATTAGTAAGTACTGGATGCTTTATTTGTTCAGCAAAATCAGTAGAACTAGTTGACAGTCTTTTCTCGGCATCAGCAGCAGCTAGCTTTAAATTTTCGGCTTCTGTTGTTTTAACTGACAACTTCTCTTCCAACAAGGAAAGCTGCTCTTTTGCATCAGAAGCCTCATGCCTTAATTGTTCGATATCTGTGTTTCTGGCTGATAGCTCTCCTTCAACAAAAGCTAATCGCTTAGCTGCATCCGTGGATGCGCTCTTAAAGTGATCGACTTCCTGCCTACAAGCAGTCAAGCACCTTTCGGATTCAGTCAGTCGCTCTTCTAAATCAGAAACCCTTTTTTCATGCTGTTTAGCGTTATCTTCGCTGGCTAACAACTGGTTTCTAGTTTCATTTAGCTTTTCATTTGCCTCAGCGAGGCTCTGTCGAAGTTGTTCTGACTCAGACCTTGAGTCTTCTAGTTGTTTTTCTACCTCCGGCAGTTTATAGTCTGCATCATTATCAGCCACAGATATTTGCTGACGCAAATCGTCAACTTCAGCTCGGCTCGCAAGTAGTTGTTTACCTTCCAGATCAGTTACCTTTACTGTTGTTTCGTTGAGGGCCTGTTGAAGTTGATCTGACTTTTCCTGGCTAGCTTTCAATTCTTTAACAGTCTCCTCAAGATTGCTTCTCAAAGTCACTGTTTAACAATTTAAGACGCAGTTGCTCATTCTCATAAGTGGTGGCCGCAAGCTGTTCAGTCATTAAAGCCAGTTTCTGCTCAGCATCAGTTAGCGCAAGCCGAATCTGATCGAACTCAGAATTGGTAGCGGTCAGCTGCCGCTCAGTCGCTGACAAGTTTTCAGTTGCATCAGCAGCAACTAGTCGAAATCGCTCCGACTCTGCTCGACTAACGTCAACTTGTTCCTCAGCTTCTGCTAACCTGCCTCGAAGCTGTTCGGCTTCATCTGCTACGATTTTCAATTTTCTCTCAGTTCCTGCAAGTTTATCCTCTAATTCGCTGGCAGTCTGTCGGTACCTGCTCAGCTCTTATACTTTCTGCCTGTTTCTCCGAGTCTAGAAGCCTCTCCTCTGTAACAACAAATGCCTGCTGAAGCTGATCTAATTCCGCAATCTTTATAGCAAGTTTTTCAGCTGAATCAGCAGCACTTTGCCGGAGTTCATCAGCCTCTTTGCGGCTAGATGTCAATTTCTGTTCACACTCTTTCAATCGTTGCTCCGAATTAGTAGCAGTACCAAGAATGCGATCATACTCTGATTTACTTTCATTTAACTGTCTCTCGACCTCCGATAACTGTTTTGTCAAAGAATCAATGATAAAATGAAGCTTCTCAGACTCAGCGTTGCTAGTCGACAGCTGCCGCTCAAGTTCCTTCCGCTGCTCATCCGCATTGTTTGAAGACAATTGCCTAACTTGGTTAGTAAAGTCATCGCACTCTGTCTGCGAAGACGCATCGTCAACAGAAGATGACATGGAACTATTGCGAGAATCAGCTAGCTTGAGCTGCTCTCGCATGGTTTTATTCAACTTTATTAATTTGGCACACTTTAATTTCAGCGCATTAATTTCTGCAGTTTGAGACTCAACAGCTCCCTGGCCTGATATGCTACCGGTGTCTTTGGTCGGCGACTGCTGTTGTTGCGTTTGAATTTGCAGGATTTTTTGCTCAAATTGTTGCATCTGCTTCCCCAGTTCCTGCTGCTTCTGAACCTCAAGTTGCTGCATCTGCTTCTCCAGTTCCTGCTGCTTCTCGACCTCAAGTTGCCGCATCTGCTTCTCAAGTTCCTGCTGCTTCTCAGCCTCAAGTTGCTGCATCTGCTTCTCCAGTTCCTGCTGCTTCTCGACCTCAAGTTGCCGCATCTGCTTCCCCAGTTCCTGCTGCATCTGCTTCGCAAGTTCCTGCTGCTTCTCGGTCTCAATTAGCTGAATCTGCTTCTCCAGTTCCTGTTGCTTCTCGACCTCAAGTTGCCGCATCTGCTTCTCCAGTTCCTGTTGCTTCTCGACCTCAAGTTGCCGCATCTGCTTCCCCAGTTCCTGCTGCTTCTCAGCCTCAAGTTGCTGCATCTGCTTCGCAAGTTCCTGCTGCTTCTCGGTCTTAAGTTGCTGCATCTGCTTCTCCAGTTCCTGCTGCTTCTCGGTCTCAATTAGCTGTATCCGCTTCTCCAGTTGCTGCTTCTCGGCCTCAATATGTTGTATACGCATCTCCAGTTCCTGCTTTTCGGCCTCTATTTGCTGTCTGTAAGTCTCAATCTGGTGCTTTTCATTCTTCATTAATAGCATCTGTTCCTCAAGTTCCTCAGCCTCAATCAGTTGCGTTTGTTGCTCCTGCTTCTGATGATCTATCTGTTTTAATTGTTGCTGCTTCTCAGTCTCTATCTGTTGCAGTTTTTTCTGAAACTCTTCCTCCAGCTCTTGCTGTTTTAACTCCAGCTCTTGCTCTTGCTGTTTTTTTAATTGCGAAGCGAATTGTCTCTCTTCCTCCAGTTGCAACTGCAGCTTCTCAATCTCTGTTCTCTGCATCTCATTTAGTGCCAGCTGTTGTTGAATTGATCTTGTTGCAGATGATTCTGCTCCTCACGCTCGATTCGCAGTCGCTGCTCCTCAATTTCTTGTTTTAGTTGCTCTATTTGCAACTTCTGCTGCTCATCTTGAAGCTCAAATTGCTGGCCCATGATCTTTTAGCTGCTGTTGCAGCTGCTCAATCTGTAATTTATCTTCTTCCTGAAGCTCCAACTGCCGCCTCATGTCTTCAATCTGATCTTTGAACTGGTTAATCAGCAAGCTCTGCTGCTCATGCAGATCCAACTGCTGCTTTTGATCCTCCAATTGGTGCTGAAGCTGCTCTACTTGCAACTTTTTCTCCTCCAACAGCTCCAACTGCTCAGACTGCTTCTCCAGTTGGTGCTGCAGCTTTTCCATTTCAAACTTGTTGTCTTTCTGAATCTCTAATTTATGCTTGTGCTCATCGACTTGCTGAATCAGCTGCTCTATTAATTGCTGCTTCTGCGCATCCTGCTGTTCGAATTGTAGACGTTGATTTTCAACCTCTCGCTGTAACTGTTCAATCAACTGTTGCTTCTGTGCATCCTGCTGTGCCGACTGCTTTGTTAGCTCCTCACTTGATTTTTGTGGCGTTTCAACCGATTGTTGAGAATCTTCCCTCAATTGACGGATGGTTTCTTTAAAAATTTTGCACTGCTTCACCAAGCGAGCGTACTTCTCCTTGAGCTTGGCCAGTTCCTCCTCCGCTGCGCCAGAAACAGCAACGAGGTTCTGGCCGCCACCGCCGCAAGATTCTTCCGGCTTTCGCGAGTTGCTAGCAAGCAGAACGCTGTTGCAATTCGTCGCGCTGAATAGTCACAGACTTGAGCTGCTCGCGCAACAAGGCGACCGTGTCGGCAAGGGACTCAGCTGAGCTCGCGTTGGCTTCGGATTTGGACAGAGTCTGAAAATAGACATTAAATTTGAGACAAATTACTGAGCACTCCATCTTATCTCGAGTCGGTTAAGCCTTAACGTAAGAATTTAACCATGAATTTTGCTGATATTGGCTTAGAAATCTCCCAAGTTTTGGGAAATTTTATTGTGTCGTAATCCTCAATAAAGTGTTAGTGAACGGTAAAAATAGTAAAATCTTCATCTGTCTTTACTTAGCGCTCACCTGAGATTGAGCTTTGCTACTAATGTCATTTACAGCAACAACTTTCTGCACAAGATGAAGCTGAGCCTCCAGCATTGGAAGCAACAAGTCAGGCCGACAATCTACAACCAGAAAAAAGCTATTCGTGTTACTGTATGTGAGTATTATAAGCTAGGCAAAAAGTAATCTAATAAAAAGATTTAACTGACCATCATGCACTTGCTGCAGAATTCTAGCATGCAGCTGCTGGATTCCTTCCGATGCTGCTTGTCTTATGTCATTAGAAGTCATGTCTAAGAATTAAAAATAAAATTATCTAGTTATGATATTGAAAATAATGCAAAAAATGAAAGCAATACAAGTGCCATTACCTTCATTTCCTGCTCAGGTTAGCTTATTGTACTTCTTGCAGGCTGAAGATCAATGCTGAAATAGCATTTAGTAGACACAAGTAAGCCAAAGGTTATAGAGTTATATGCAACAAAAAATTGCTTAAATATTTTTTATTTTAAACATTAGGGCAACAAAAATAATGCTACCTTACAATGCTTTTTCTTCTTGCCTTGCTTTACTTTTTTGGTATTTAAGGGAAATCTATAGCTAATATTATTAGCAATAGATTTCCCTTAGTTTTGTAAAAATAATATCTAGACTTTTACAAATAATCTAGATATAATTTTTACAAAACTATAAAAACTACACTATACAAAAATATTTAAAGTATTTGATGGCTATGCAAACTTACTGATTAATTTAAAGCCACTTCCTAGCAACTTCTAAAATCCTGTTTACTAATAAATAATGAAGACTGAGCTGAAAAATGAAAAAAGTGAAGTAAAAATTAGAAAGATATTGTAATAAAAATATTCTACTTAGACAAGAATAATAATATGCCACAAAAATTGAAAATAAAAAAGTATCAAAAAGCAAGTAAAAGTAATATTAAAATAAATAAATCTTTGTCATTACTTTACTTAAGAATTTACAATAATTATGACCAATAAATTTTTATACTAAATTACTTTTTTAAAATGTATATTCCAAATTTAGCATATTAAAATAAATTTTATTCTAATATTTTAATCTTTTAAGCAATCCTTGTTTTTGTTACAATGGAAAAAAGCAAAGATACTGAGTAAGTTAAATTTTGAAATTAGAAATAAATTAAGTATACTATCATCTAATGTTTTTTATACATTAAGCTGAAAATCAAGAAAAAAATTTTCCCTTCAAAAATGATTAGTTAAATATACCACAAGCCTACCTATTACTATATATTATCTATAAGGAAATACGTACAGTATTTTAATGATAGCTAAGACACAATAAAATATGTTCTTTATAGAAAAAGACCAAATGATGGAGTAAAAAGTTTAATTTTAAGTATAGGTATTTACAAGTTATTCAATAGTGCATTTAGGGGGAGGCAGGGGGTGGCCACCCCCTCTCTCTGTGGCAAAGGACAAAAAATAGTAAGGGGAACCAAGTTGAATTTTTGCAAAAAGCCATGTAACTCCAATTTGCCCCCGTTTTTAAACAAAACTTGTTAGGGTCCACCCTAGCTAGTTCTAAGTATACTTTAAGTTATTTTTATTTTCAGTTTCAAACTTGAGGCTATTTATTTATTTGAAACATGAAAAAAGCATCTGGACACCAGCTTGTGCTCAGCTTTAGTTGTTTTATACTTTTAGGCCTAACTAAATATGAGCTTGTCCTGGTCCACTGATACACAGTACACTTATGGACCTAGTGCCACCTGCCAAGCTAAATATAATGTTTGCTTCTTACTAGAAAAAAGTTGTCATACAAACAAGTAATGAAGCCCTCAAGTCAGTAGACGTGGTTACTAAAAATCCGAAAAAATTGCCGAAAATATAATAATTAAATTAAATTAGGACAACGCGACGACAATACAAATTTATGACCTCACTTAAACAAAAAATTATAGGAGAAACTTTCGTTTAGTATGCTTTTAAATGTAAAACTGATATTTATTTTAAACAGATCGTGTCATTGAAAAAGTTACTGACGCTTATAGTTAGTCGGGATTTATAATTTTATACTTACTCACGTTTACAACAAGGACACCTTAAGTACAACTTAAGGACAACTTAAGGTGTCCTTGGTTTACAAATGTTATATTCAATTATTTGAGTTCATTCTTGGCTCAAGGACCACTAGAAGCCACTTTTTAGAAGGACTTTTGTTAGCGTCCTTCTACTCTAGAAGTCCTAGCTTGTCTTGGCTTCCCAGCTTTTCTCGAACGATCAGTTAGAATGTTATCCTAACGGATCTGACAGTTTCACAGATTGAAAAATATAAAAATCTGTATATTGATAAAATATTGTATGTCTCAAATTTGCTTTTGTTGTATTCAATATTACGTGCTATGGGGGAAATAAATTTTCTACTCGTATTTATAACGAAGCAGCATCTATTGTGGGAAAATGTGCGCTTCCAAAAACCACATGCAAATTACTCATCAACTAATCAACAACTTCTCAACAGTTTACAAATTATTTTATTTCGGATTTAACTTCATAATTCTTGGTTTCCTATATAAGGGAAAATTCAGTTCTTTTAAATTTGATAGACACCCTTAGAGCTCAATCAATCATAGGAAAAGTCAGTCAGAAATTTCCTGATTTTGATCGTCACTGTAATTTAATGGCTGTGCAAGCCGAAATGTAACTCGCGAATAGTACACAATACTAGTCAGTAGCAGGCCAATCGCAATTGCATATCTAACGTAGAAGCGAGGAACGTGACCGAATTCGGGAGTCATATGGTCGCCCTCCAACGACGTATGCTGCAGGATAATGACAGTGATTCCTGTGAGCATTAGGCCCATTCCCCATGTTGTGTAGAATATTCCGACATACATTGCCCTGGCGCAACTATCCGCTACGCAGTCAACCAGTTCGTACATGGCAACGTCTGTCAACGAATTAGCTAATCCATCAACAAATCCAGCCGCGAAGTATGCACATTGAATAGCGACTGGGTGCCTTTCGCCAATAGCCGATATATTGCCATGAAATAATGATGCAGTAAACAATACAATCTTGCCAGTAAGCATGAGCCAAAGACCCCACTGGATCCGAACGCGAATAGTTAGAAAGCTTGGAAATTTGTCAGCTGCCGTTGCCACCGCGCCAATTAGGCTGAAAAGCATTGTAGCCAAGAGGTAGCTGCCAAGTGCGATGGCGGAAGCAACATTGTCGTCGGCTGATTTCGCGTAGTATTTGATCTCGGTCCAGTAAAAAACGTTTCTACACAAGATAATAGCAGTCGTGAAGGGTATAAAGCCGGCCACAATGATGTAATATCTGCGAAGTCTTTTCAATCGCGGAAACAGGAAATTTTCTGTGCGCAATCTTTCGCAAGCGATCGGATCTTTGGCTAAGAAGAACGTACAGGCAATTAGAAACGAGCTGAACACGATTCCAACGAAATCAAAGTTATTAGCTGAGCCAGACTCCTGCATCAGGTACCTCAGCACTGCCGGTAAGCAGCCGAGACATTCGTTGATGGCGGCGGCGAAAAAGTAGGAAAACATTAGAAATCGTCTCGATCGCGAATCGCTAGAATGCTGCATCAAGGCGTACAGTAGAAGAGGATCAACCAGGCCGATGGACAGAGTCAAGCTGCCAGCGATGATGTAATACCAGGCACGACTTCTGCACAATTGCGACGTCTGAATGAGCACAGGGAACAGCAGCGAAGCCCAGAACTGGATGACGCCGCCGGCGATGAGAACGCGGACGCAGCCAACAAACCGATCCGAGATTAGGCCGCCAAGTGTTGACAATACAAAGGAGACAGCGGCAAGCAGTACAAAGCCGGTGCTGTACAAGTTCCTGCGCTGGGAGCAGGGCACGCGCCAGCAGTCGGTGGCGTTCTCGTGAAAAGCCATATAGGCGTCAATGTTGAAATAGGCAACCTGATACTCCAGAGCGTTGCCAAACAGCTTCATGGCGAGCAACAGGGCGGCTGACTTGCAGATAATAGGAGCCGATCGCAACCCGCCACGAGCACTGGAGTCTTCAATGAGCGGAGTGGCTTCACCTTGCGGCACCAAGTGGATTTGAGCCATCGCCACACACGGCGCTTGCAATAGCCAAATTATTTAGCCATGCAAGGCTATAAATGCGCTGGCTTTTATCTTCTTTTTTATCACCGTTAATATCAAACGTTACGTAGTTATCTACCCGCTGGCGACTAAATGCGGCCGCCACATCAGGTTCGAATTAAAATAAGAAAACGAAACGAATAACTTTTATCAACTTGTTTGAAAACCAATGATTTATTAAGCAGATTTGTTCGTGCAGAATCCCTTGGATAAGTGTAATTATTGATACGAGTATATTAATTTTATCCTTAAAAACTGGCCAATTTTTTGTTATAAATACAAATTGCAGAGCATCTATGAAACAAAAAAACAATTAATCAACCGTGTTGTGTATTAGCGTATTCGTGCCAAGGGCACCAACCTATTATAAGTACAAGTAAAAGCCATTAGTCTATGGCAAATATACACGACAAGAGCCCTTGAGTGCGGGCGAGCCTGCAAGGCTCAGATTTACTTTCTGCGCGATTCGGCATCGCACGAAACATGGCATCGCAAGCAGCTAATTGAGAAAGCTCACCAAGATTGAAGTGACGGACCCAGACATCGACATATGTTGTGGAGTCACTCTGGCCATGGCCCCGAAGATCGACGTCAGAGGAGCGCCCCAGTTCGACATCGAATCGCAGAAGCATCTATTCCCACAATGGAAAAAATTGTGGGAAGCATTTGAAGAGCTGTCCGGCTTGAACGGAATCGCAGAGGCAGCTGAGAAGAAAAAGCTGCGGCTCTTCGCATTGTGCCACTGCCTGAGCATGGAGACCCTCCGGGTCGTCGACAGCCTGCCTCAGCTGAAGGCTGAGCACAAGGACGACGCCGGTGAAACCATCAAGGCACTGGAGCTGTTCATCAGCGGCCAGAAAAATGACATTTTTGAGCGGCGCGAGTTCTGGCTGCGCAACCAGCAGGACGGGGAATCGTTCAGCGACTGGTTCGTGGTCATCAAGGAGATGGCAGCTCGATGCAATTTCCAGAGATGCTGTGCAAACTGCGAAGACCTTCAACTGCGCGACCGCATCGTGATGGGACTTCGTGACCCTGCGACGGTCGAGAAGCTATTGGAGGAAGGCAGCAACCTCACACTGGAGCGCGCAAAGACAATCTGCGAGACAATGGAAAGTTCCAGGAAGAACTGCGCAGCAATGAAGAACGAGACGTCGAAAATGTCTGCTCTTCGACGAGCGTCAGCGTACAAGAAGGGCAAACAGTCAAGGCATCATGGCACTGCTGAGGCTCAAAAGACCGGACCGCATACTCAAGCCAGCGGGCGGACTGCGGCCACGGACCGGGGCTGCAAGTTCTGTGGACGTCAACACGAGGTCGGCAAAGAGAAATGCCCAGCATGGGGAAAATCATGCAAAAGATGTGGTAAGGCGAACCACTTCGCAAGGCAATGCCAAAGTAGCTCGAATGCAGTCGGAACCGAGAAACTCCATTCGATACTATCTGTTACGGGCAGCAACAGGCCAAGTGAGAAGTCGGCAACCTGTGTGCAACTGAGCATCAGCACGGAAGACGGCGTAAAGACCGTCTCAGCTCTGCCGGATACGGGGGCGTTTATTAATGCTATCCCAGAGGACCTGCTGCCAAGTCTTGGTGAAGACGCGAACAACCTACTACCATCCGACATACAGCCACAGGCCGTAGACGGTAGGCATCTGAAGTCCATGGGATCGATCCAGCTAAAAATAAGCTTGGGTAAAGTTGAGCTAAAGCGCCAGTTTCATGTCATCAGCGGAGTGTCCAGCATGATTTTGTCAAGAGAGACATGCCGCGAGCTCGGTATCATTCCAAGAAACTTCCCGCAACAAATCATCGGAAGGATAAACAACGATATCGAGATGGCTGCGAGAAAATGCGTCCCATGCCAGGAGAACCTACCGAGTCAGCCGAAGGAACCTCTGGTTGCGCGAAAAGAACCGGAGCGAATATTCCAAGAACTGCACGCAGACTTGTTCCAATACGCTGGGAAGATGTTCCTGGTAACTGTAGATGGAAAGTCTGGCTGGCCGACACTGGACTACCTCGGGACTGACGCACCGACCTACAAGGTCATCAACGCCTTGCGGAAGCGGTTCTGCGAAAAAGGTGTTCCGGAATTGCTCTGGACAGACAACGGACCACAATTTGCTGCAAAGCCATTTCAAGGATTCTTGAGCCGATGGAACGTCGAGCACAGGAGATCGTCACCGATGTATCCCCAAAGTAACGGCCGAGCAGAAGCAGCAGTTAAAGCGATGAAGAAGATCATCAGAGGCAACTGGAACGTGACATCAAGAGAACCAAACTGGGACGACGTGTCCCAGGGACTGCTCATCTACTGCAACGCCCCACGCTCCGACGGGAGGTCCCCAGCCATGACAGTGTTCGGGCATCCGGTGCGCGACACCCTGCCTGCCCACCGAAGATCATTCGCTAAGGAGTGGCAAATGGCATCTGACGAAGTGGACAGGAGAGCGGCGGAGAAGCGGGATAGAATCGAGCGCTACTACAACACGACGGCGAGCCAACTGCCAAAGCTCCGAGTGCGGGACAGAGTGGCTGTTCAAGACACGCAGCACAAGCGATGGGATCGGTACGGAGTCGTGGTCGAGGTTATGAAGAACAATGACTTTCTGGTCAGACTGACGAGTGGCCGCGTGCTCCGACGAAACAGGAAATTGCTTCGCAGGAGGCTGCCAGTTCAAGCCGGAGAGGCACCCAATCAGAATCGTACAACGGGCCTGGAAATGGAGACTGGTGGAAACCCTGGCGAAGCACCGCAGCGAAGAACTGGGTCTGCTCGGAATCGCAGGCCCCCACAACGACTTCAAATTGACCCCAAAAAAAAGTCTTACGAGTGAAAGTCTGACTAACTTTAGGGGGGAGGTGTTGTGTATTAGCGTATTCGTGCCAAGGGCACCAACCTATTATAAGTACAAGTAAAAGCCATTAGTCTATGGCAAATATACACGACAAGAGCCCTTGAGTGCGGGCGAGCCTGCAAGGCTCAGATTTACTTTCTGCGCGATTCGGCATCGCACGAAACAAACCGAACAGAAACATTTTTTATGAAACATAACGAAACTGTTTTAATAGTGCAAGCAACAAAAAACCAGTGCATCCTTGGAAGGACATAGCAAGCATTAACATGATGCAGCTTTAAAAATTTATTAACCAGCAAGACAGCAAGTGAAAGCACACGAGATTTAACAATAACATTACCGATTACATAAGCGCGCAACAAGCAAGCATAATAAGTAAATAAATATTTACACATTACAAACAATAGACAAAGCAAGTCGCAAATAGTTCACAACTAACTACTACTAGTAATAGTAAAAACATCTTAGTGTTCACGCAATTCGTTGCAGAATCAAAACACAATTACAGATTGCTGGACTTTGACAAAACAGTCTCCACATCCACTAATGAATAGGCATAAATTAGATAGCCGATGTTCATACTCACTACTAAGCAGGCCGGTCAGTAGTGTAATTGTGAAACACGCCTAGGAAATTGTCAATCGTCGGCAAAGTGATTATTGACGTGCAGGTTAAATGCTGACAGATCGCCATTCGGCGGCATCGCCAGCCCGCACACTGGGCAGCGCATTCGTTCGCCGGAGCAGCCGGAGGCTGAGTCCGTCTCCATCATTAGATGCTGCTGCTGTTGCTGATGGACTTCGTCGTCTAACACGATGTCGTCAATGTCGCCGTGGCCGCCGCCGCCGCCGCCTCCACCCGAGGCGCCCGTGCCCAGCCAGGCGTGCATGTCGTCAACTGAGTTGTAGTGACGCATCATCTCCATGCCCTGCGGGTTGCCAGGTGATTTGGTATCGGCTAAACATACTTGCTGGGGTAATCAAACCTTCAGAGAACAAGCCTCAAAATGAAAATATAAGGGTAATCGAAACATTCAGCCCTAACCAAACATCAGAAGGGAAAATTAAGGCAAAAATTCATTTAGGGGTAATCTAACCTTTAGGCAACACAAACATTCAGGAGTATCGAAACATCAAGCAACACACAGATTCAGGTGTAATCGAGGCAACAGAAACATTCAGGGGTAATCTTCAGGCAAAAGAATCATTCAGGGGTAATCTTCAGGCAACACAAACATTCAGGGGTAATCTTCAGGCAAAAGAATCATTCAGGGGTAATCTTCAGGCAACACAAACAATTAGGGGTAATCTTCAGGCAACACAAACATTCAATGGTAATCTTCAGGCAACACAAACAATTAGGGGTAATCTTGAGGCAACAAAAACATTCAGGAGTAATCGAACCTTCATGCAATACACACATTCAGGGGTAATCAAACCTTCAGGCAACACAGACACACATTCAGGGGTAATCGAACCTTGAGGCAACACACACACACATTCAGGGGTAATCGAACCTTCAGGCAACACAGACACACACACATTCAGGGGTAATCGAACCTTCAGGCAACACACATACACACATTCAGGGGTAATCAAACCTTCAGGCAACATACAGCAGAACACACTAGCAGAAACCCTTGAGGACGGCCCCCGACGTCGCACCTGCATCCCATAGCTGCTGTAGCTGGCGGAGGCACCGGCTGCCGCGCCGGCCTGATCGCCGAATCCGCCGCCCGGATCGTCGTCGTCGTCGCGCAGATGGTCGAGCGAGTCGGTTCGCGGCAGCAGGCTGGACGACGGGGCCATCATCCAGCGGCTCCAGTTGTCACCTCCGCCAACGCTGCCGTCTTCACCGGCGGCCCCGTCGTGACCATAATTGTCGTAGTGCGACGAACCGCCACCGTCCACTGATGCGGCTCCGCCAGCGCCGTCAGCCTGTTGATGGTATTCAATAACCTCGTCGACATCGTCGCCGTCAAGATTGTCGTCGTCATTGTCGACCGCATCGTCGTCGTCAAGATCGGCTTGATTGTCGCCGTCGGCAAAGCGATGCGACTGATGCTGCTGCGATTGGTGCTGGTGATGCCGCTTCCGCCGAAGCTTTTTGAGATGCAGCTGGTGATGCGACAGCCGGCGTTGCTGCTGCTGCTGGCTGGCTGAATGCGGATGCGCGTCGCCGTCTGTGTCGGCGGCTGATCGCCTGCATGCCGTAATCAAGTATGAGAGTGACTCCACAACCAAATACGAGAAAACAATTCAACCCCAACTCCCCAAAATATGTGTAACACTCCCAACCCCAATACTCACGGACACTCCCAACCCCAATACCCGCGAACACTCCCAACCCCAATTCCCACGAACACTCCCAACCCCAATACCCGCGAACACTCCCAACCCCAATACCAACGGACACTCCCAACCCCAATACCCACGGACACTCCCAATCCCAATACCCGCGAACACTCCCAACCCCAATACCCCCGACCACTCCCAACCCCAATACCCGCGAACACTCCCAACCCCAATACTCACGAACACTCCCAACCCCAATACCCACGAACACTCCCAACCCCAATACCCACGGACACTCCCAACTCCAATACCCCCGAACAATCCCAACCCCAATACCCACGGACACTCCCAACCCCAATACCCGCGAACACTCCCAACCCCAATACCCGCGAACACTCCCAACCCTAATACCCACGAACACTCCCAACCCCAATACCCGCGAACACTCCCAACCCCAATACCCACGAACACTCCCAACCCCAATACCCGCGAACACTCCCAACCCCAATACCCACGGACACTCCCAACTCCAATACCCCCGAACAATCCCAACCCCAATACCCACGGACACTCCCAACCCCAATACCCACGGACACTCCCAACCCCCAATACCCGCGAACACTCCCAACCCCAATACCCCCAAACACTCACAACCCCAATACCCCCAAACACTCACAACCCCAATACCCCCAAACACTCACAACCCCAATACCCGCGAACACTCCCAACCCCA
This sequence comes from Macrostomum cliftonense, assembly GCA_950096795.1. Classification (NCBI taxonomy): domain Eukaryota; kingdom Metazoa; phylum Platyhelminthes; family Macrostomidae; genus Macrostomum; species Macrostomum cliftonense. Next base: position 640,609 of record CATNEM010000134.1, on the reverse strand, counting down.
ATACCCCCAAACACTCACAACCCCAATACCCCCAAACACTCACAACCCCAATACCCCCAAACACTCACAACCCCAATACCCCCAAACACTCACAACCCCAATACCCCCAAACACTCACAACCCCAATACCCCCAAACACTCACAACCGCAATACCCACGAACACTCACAACCCCAATACCCCCAAACACTCACAACCCCAATACCCCCAAACACTCACAACCCCAATACCCCCAAACACTCCCAACCCCAATACCCCCAAACACTCACAACCCCAATACCCCCAAACACTCACAACCCAATACCCCCAAACACTCACAACCCCAATACCCCCAAACACTCACAACCCCAATACCCCCAAACACTCACAACCCCAATACCCCCAAACACTCACAACCCCAATACCCCCAAACACTCACAACCCCAATACCCCCAAACACTCACAACCCCAATACCCCCAAACACTCACAACCCCAATACCCCCAAACACTCACAACCGCAATACCCCCAAACACTCACAACCCCAATACCCCCAAACACTCACAACCCCAATACCCCCAAACACTCACAACCCCAATACCCCCAAACACTCACAACCCCAATACCCCCAAACACTCACAACCCCAATACCCCCAAACACTCACAACCCCAATACCCCCAAACACTCACAACCCCAATACCCCCAAACACTCACAACCGCAATACCCACGAACTCTCCTAGCGCCAAACCCACAAAACAACTCAGAAAATTAGTTCCAGAAGCTTAAACAGCAAAGCAAAACTCAGATATCCCCATCACCCAGACTGACCACGCGCCAGACTCTGGAACACGCCGTCTCCGCCGTTGCTGTTGCTGCTGCTGCTGGTGGTGGTGAAATCGCGCCGACTCGCGCAGAATCAACTTTTCCAACAGAGCTCTCTGGCCGCTAACCAATCGGCGAAGACCCGCTAGGCCAGCTTCGAGCATTCGACAGGCTCGGCCACCCTCGGCACCAGCGTTGAGCGCGGCCGAGTGCAGCTCCTCCAGCTGACTGCCCAGCAGTTCCAGCTGTTCTATAGTGTGCCCAGCCTGGCGCTCCCAAGCGGCGGCCAAGTTTTCGGCCCGTTCGGCTCGTTCTCTAAGTCGTTCAATCTCTTCTAGAAGCAGACTAACCGGCTTGTTACTAAGCAACGGCACGCCGTGCTGCTGCTGCTGAAGATGCAGCTGATGATGCGAATTCGGCTTAGCCACTGTTGACGCGCCAGGAGACGTCGGCGACGCCAATTCGCCAGTAGCCGTCGCGTTGGCCGCCGACGACGCAGTCCCGGCGGCGTCGCGCTGCGCACCGGACGAAGAATTCAATTCGTCGTGGTCGCTGATAGCGGCGGCGCTGGCGGCCGACGCCGAACTCTCGTCGATGGCTGTCGAACGGAAACAACTCGGCAGAGGGGCCGACGATGAAGACGAAGCGGCTGGCCGCAGCTGATTGTAGGCGGCCTCCAGCTGGTTGAACCGAACAGCCAGGCGTTCGTAAGCGGCGGCCAGACCGTCCATGTCTTCCGCGTTGCTGATTGACAGCTTCTGCTGCTGCTGTCCCGTTGTCTGCTGCTTGCAGCTGCCGCCGCAGCCAGCGGCACCGCTCATAGCGTATGATGAGGCCAGGATTCTGTGCAGCCGGACTTCAATTGAAGAAATAAATCAACTGACGCTGCAAAAATTCGACTACTTATAAGTAGTGAGTAAAAAATTTATGATTTCATTGAATATTAAAATAAAACAAGAAAATCGATTTTTTTTAAATGAAACAATTAGACTAATTAATTATTATAATGATTTAAAACTCTTCGAAAACACAATAATTTAGCTACGCAAAAATAACAATTATTTAGGAGAGATGAAATCCGTATAAATGAGCGGGCTAAATGAGACAAAATTGTTACACCAGATTCTTCTACATAATATTTGGATCAATGCACGCAATGCTGTTAAGTACGAGTAATCAATATTAAAACAGAGAGCCTATTGTTCAACTTTATGCATTTAAACATTAACCTGCTGATACTAGCAAAGGCGTAAATAGCTAACCCACAACCGTAAGTCATTATAATCAAAAGCAAATTCAACTGGGGCCGCTTTTCTTACTTCGAAATGCTCACACGAATTGCCATGGACTTGGTGATTATTTTAAGAGGAACAAGGTAGGGAGATCGCGGAACAATGATGAAGGCTTAGGGATAAGGGGTTGATGGCTGAGAGATTAAGGATTGATGGTTGAGGGGTTAAGCATTGAGGGTTGAGGGATTAGGGATTTATAGATGAGGGATTAAGGATTGATAGATTAGGGATAAGGGGTTGATGGCTGAGAGATTAAGGATTGATGGTTGAGGGGTTAAGGATTGACGGTTGAGGGATTAGGGATTTATATATTAGGGATTAGGGATTAATAGATAAGGGATTAAGGATTGAAAGATTAGGGATTAGGGATTGATGGATGAGGGATCAAGCATTCATAGAATAGGGATTAGGGATTGATGGATGAGGGATCAAGGATTCATGCATGATAGATTAGGGATTAGGGATTAATAAATGAGGGATTAAGGATTGATAGATTAGGGATTAGGGATTAATAGATAAGGGATTAAGGATTGGTAGATTAGGGATTAGGGATTAATAGATAAGGGATTAAGGATTGATAGATTAGGGATTAGGGATTGATGGATGAGGGATCAAGGATTCATGCATGATGGATTAGGGATTAGGGATTAATAGATGAGGGATTAAGGATTGATAGATTAGGGATTAGGGATTGATGGATGAGGGATCAAGGATTCATGCATGATAGATTAGGGATTATGTTTAACGTTTTAAAGATTAAGGATAAAGACTGAGAGATTGCTGTAGTTCTTTATTCCTGGAGTGGGAATTAAGATCAAGAATTAGGTAGGTGGCTAAAAAATCATACACGAGCCATGAAACACAAACACGTCAAGAATATAGACAAGACAAAGACTATATTATCAGACAAAGACACGAAACTCAATCTAAACAATCAGCCTAGCACGAGTTTATAAACAATCACAAGAGCGTTGACCACAATGAGGGGGCCGCGCATCACGAACTGCACGCTGTTCACCAGATTCACCAGCTGGCCCTTGGCGGTAACTCCCGGCTCGCCAAAGTCGCGCTGCTCGGAGCTCCAGCCGAATCGTGCCAGGAATCGTTCGCGATGAAGCACGCAGACTGCGTTCAGCACCAGCAAGGCCGCCTCAAGCAAGCTGAACAGACCGAAGCCCATGATGCTGGAATGCAAATTTGGCGACATCCTGCTGAGTTTGGGATGCTGAGCCTCATCAATCACATCCCTACTGGAGCAGCAGCAGCAGCAATGCTGAGGGATGCTGAGCACTCTGACAGCCTCATCAATCACACCCTACTGGAGCAGCAGCAGCAGCAGCAATGGTGAGGGATGCTGAGCACTCTGACAGCCTCATCAATCACACACCCTACTGGAGCAGCAGCAGCAGCAATGCTGAGGGATGCTGAGCACTCTGACAGCCTCATCAATCACAACCTACTGGAGCAGCAGCAGCAGCAGTGGTGAGGGATGCTGAGCACTCTGACAGCCTCATCAATCACACCCTACTGAAGCAGCAGCAGCAGCAGCAATGGTGAGGGATGCTGAGCACTCTGACAGCTTCATCAATCACAACCTACTGGAGCAGCAGCAGCAATGGTGAGGGATGCTGAGTACTCTGACAGCCTCATCAATCACACCCTACTAAAGCAGCAGCAGCAGCAATGGTGAGGGATGCTGAGCACTCTGACAGCCTCATCAATCACACCCTACTGAAGCAGCAGCAGCAGCAGCAATGCTGAGGGATGCTGAGCACTCTGACAGCTTCATCAATCACAACCTACTGGAGCAGCAGCAGCAATGGTGAGGGATTCTGAGTACTCTGACAGCCTCATCAATCACACCCTACTGAAGCAGCAGCAGCAATGGTGAGGGATGCTGAGCACTCTGACAGCCTCATCAATCACACCCTACTGAAGCAGCAGCAGCAGCAGCAATGGTGAGGGATGCTGAGTACTCTGACAGCCTCATCAATCACACCCTACTGGAGCAGCAGCAGCAATGCTGAGGGATGCTGAGCACTCTGACAGCCTCATCAATCACGCCCTACTGGAGCAGCAGCAGCAATGCTGAGGGATGCTGAGCACTCTGACAGCCTCATCAATCACACCCTACTGGAGCAGCAGCAGCAATGCTGAGGGATGCTGAGTACTCTGACAGCCTCATCAATCACACCCTACTGGAGCAGCAGCAGCAGCAGCAATGGTGAGGGATGCTGAGTACTCTGACAGCCTCATCAATCACAACCTACTGGAGCAGCAGCAGCAGCAGCAGCAGCAATGCTGAGGGATGCTGAGCACTCTGACAGCCTCATCAATCACACCCTACTGGAGCAGCAGCAGCAATGCTGAGGGATGCTGAGCACTCTGACAGCCTCATCAATCACACCCTACTGGAGCAGCAGCAGCAATGCTGAGGGATGCTGAGCACTCTGACAGCCTCATCAATCACGCCCTACTGGAGCAGCAGCAGCAATGCTGAGGGATGCTGAGCACTCTGACAGCCTCATCAATCACACCCTACTGGAGCAGCAGCAGCAATGCTGAGGGATGCTGAGCACTCTGACAGCCTCATCAATCACACCCTACTGGAGCAGCAGCAGCAGCAGCAATGGTGAGGGATGCTGAGTACTCTGACAGCCTCATCAATCACAACCTACTGGAGCAGCAGCAGCAGCAGCAGCAGCAATGCTGAGGGATGCTGAGCACTCTGACAGCCTCATCAATCACACCCTACTGGAGCAGCAGCAGCAATGCTGAGGGATGCTGAGCACTCTGACAGCCTCATCAATCACACCCTACTGGAGCAGCAGCAGCAATGCTGAGGGATGCTGAGCACTCTGACAGCCTCATCAATCACGCCCTACTGGAGCAGCAGCAGCAATGCTGAGGGATGCTGAGCACTCTGACAGCCTCATCAATCACACCCTACTGGAGCAGCAGCAGCAATGCTGAGGGATGCTGAGCACTCTGACAGCCTCATCAATCACACCCTACTGGAGCAGCAGCAGCAATGCTGAGGGATGCTGAGCACTCTGACAGCCTCATCAATCACACCCTACTGGAGCAGCAGCAGCAATGGTGAGGGATGCTGAGCACTCTGACAGCCTCATCAATCACACCCTACTGGAGCAGCAGCAGCAGCAATGGTGAGGGATGCTGAGCACTCTGACAGCCTCATCAATCACAACCTACTGGAGCAGCAGCAGCAGCAATGGTGAGGGATGCTGAGCACTTTGACAGCCTCATCAATCACACCCTACTGGAGCAGCAGCAGCAGCAATGGTGAGGGATGCTGAGCACCCTGACAGCCTTAATGGCAGTATCAGAGTCAAAAAGGCAGTAAAGCATGCATTAGCAAAGTCGCATAGATTGCATAATTTTGATTCAGAGTCTTCTAACACGTTTATTTATGCAATGAACTCATTAAGTAATAATTAATGTAGCTAAAAGTATGCATTCAAAATATAAGTATATATGGACAAAAAATCTGAATGATTCGTTCGCGTGATTTTATCAACAACGCAACAAAAACATGCTGCGCATGAGCCAATATTTACAATTCCAGAATAAAGATTAGGCTGTTGGTTTTAAAATTGTTTCAAACTCAATTTAACACACCCTGGGTACAGTAGCGACGTTATTTTATGGATATAATAAGCTAACCGAAAGTTCACATATTATCAAAAAACAGAATAATATCTCTCAACATTGTTCTTTTACTGAAAGTAGTATATGCAGTTGCGCACGCACAAGAAATGCAGGGTACTAACATTCTTTGTTAATCAGTAACAATATTAAAATAAGCAAGGCATTAGTTGTTATTAAAGGATAAAACTATTTTTTTCATTATCAAAATAATAACTGCGTGTATATATATAAAAAAGCGCGAAAGGACCTACTTTAAGTTGTTAAGTAGTTTAGTGAGCATGTTTACATATTTATAAACAATGTTGTCATGATAAATATTATCGTCAATGGCTGACACAATGTAGGGCACTGATAGAAAAATTATAATACAATAGAGAAATGCTACGCTATGTAAAATGAAAGGAATGATTTTGGTTAACTAATGAATTAATTAATATTTTTTACATTAGTTTAACTAATACCTAAAGTAGCACCTTAGATCCATAGACTGTGTTGGCTACCGAATCCTATAAAGGCACAACTGTAGAAACATCTGCTAGGTCTTTGTTTACCGACTTCGATCACAATAGAATAATCTAGCACATTTCTAGATAAAAAATATTCTAATTAAAGACCGATTTTTAGGAAAAATGACAAAAAAGAAGTGTTACCTTACAAAAATATCGAATAAAGAAAAACCTATTCACATATCTATACATATTTAAACATATGATCAAAAAACACTGCAACTGTAACGTAAATAAGTTTAAATAAGATCAACGATAAATAATCTAAAAGTACTAAATAAATAAAATTTAAATATTCAATCACTAAATAGCATTGCGCACCTAGTACGAGGGGTGATCAAAAAGTTCTGCAAGTGAGTTAATAATGTGACTCGAAGAAATTTTGCGCACACAATCAGCATTACATTCCCTCAAGCTATCTCTCATCAGCTTCTATGCACCGCTTCCGTCGCTTTTGGAAGTAGCTGGAAGTAGCTAAGATAATTGATTGCAAGCAGTGTCTGCAACTCTGATTTGAGCACCTATCTCAGTTCTTGAGCGCTCTAAAAAGGTCTTCCATGAGTAGCAGCTTTCAGTTTTGAGAATACACTGGAGTCATATGGGTCAATGTAAGCCAGTAAGGTGGATGTAGAACCAGCTGAACCCTTTTTTCCTCCATAAGTAATCCGGTCTTCCTCGCTGTGTGAGGAGCAGCATTCGACGCATCTGTTGTCGCCGCGCTGGTTTTATCCCCTTTCATGCCTCCCCTACGAAAGCATTGGCAAGAAACTTCACTTAAGCATTTAGCAGTCCCCAGTAACTTGCTGAGGAAGATTTTCCACTGCCAAATATCCCTGAAAGTTGAAGTATGTGAGAATTATTGTGAATGGATGTCTCGGTCACGGATGTCAAGGTTTGGTCAGACATTCACTTGTCATTAAAACTCGACTGTGCATCAACCCAATGACACACGAGCCTGGCGATGGTGTAAAATGACGAGGCGGAATTTGTAGAAACAGTGGTAAAATTTATGTGCATGTCAGAAGATATGTTGCCATGCTGCACGGAAAAAAATACTATGAAGCAAAAGCTGACTTTCACAGTTTAACGCACAAGCTAAAAACTGCTTATGGTAAACTGTCAGCCAAGTTGGAACGGATTGATGAAATGACTTGAAAATCGAGAGTGATATAAAATTCAAATTTTTCTTACATTGCGTCAATTTTAAGTGTGATCAGTCCAGTAATCTTGATGCAAGGTCGAAAGGTTGCAGAACTTTTTGATCACCCCTCGTAGTGCCTCAAAGGCAAAGCAATTTGTTGTATTTAAAGCATTTTAAGTGCTACCCCTTTACTGCGCTATTCATTCAGATGGCGCTACCCCCTCACTGTGCTATTCATTCAGATGGCGCTACCCCCTCACTGTGCTATTCATTCAGATGGCGCTACCCCCTCACTGTGCTATTCATTCAGATGGCGCTACCCCCTACCTGTGCTATTCATTCAGATGGCGCTACCCCCTACCTGTGCTATTCATTCAGATGGCGCTACCCCCTACCTGTGCTATTCATTCAGATGGCGCTACCCCCTCACTGTGCTATTCATTCAGATGGCGCTACCCCTTTCCTGTGCTATTCATTCAGATGGCGCTACCCCCTACCTGTGCTATTCATTCAGATGGCGCTACCCCCTTCCTGTGCTATTCATTCAGATGGCGCTACCCCCTACCTGTGCTATTCATTCAGATAGCGCTACCCCCTCACTGTGCTATTCATTCAGATGGCGCTACCCCCTTCCTGTGCTATTCATTCAGATGGCGCTACCCCCTACCTGTGCTATTCATTCAGATGGCGCTACCCCCTTCCTGTGCTATTCATTCAGATGGCGCTACCCCCTACCTGTGCTATTCATTCAGATGGCGCTACCCCCTTCCTGTGCTATTCATTCAGATGGAGCTACCCCCTCACTGCGTTCTTTCCAAGATCTCCCTAGTTGGATTCTGTATTCCCTAATAATCTTTCCCCAAAATTGTAGAATAGGTAGCATTTCAGCTCAGCGAGTCAAAGCGACTGATTGTTCCCAGTCAGGGACGAAGGCTGCGAGGAACCGTCGCTCAGCAAAATTGCGTCGCCGCTGCTGCCAAGAGCGGCGCATCTGTCACACAACAGAACGGACACGGTCTCCTGACTGTCAAGGTGCAGGCAGATTCCGCCAGTGGTTGTCTGACTGTCCGTGTCTCGGGTTGCCTGAGGCTGCTGCAGCTGCAGCCGGCGCTCCCTAGACACCAGCGCCGGCACAGTGGACAGAAAGGAGGCCAGCTCGCTCTGTCTGTACAGCACGGACAACAGATAGTTGTTGTGCCGCTTAGCCGAGCTCAACTCGCTGGATAGATTGGATTCGCGTTCGCGCGAAGCTGACAGAGCTGTTTCAAGTTCGCGCACCCGAGCTTCCAGCTCTTGAACATGCTGCTTTTTCTTTTCGCGATTTTCTCTGTTGGGGTTTTGAGGCAGAGTTATTTTTAGGAGCGGCTTGAAGCATTTAAGCGATTTGACAGTCATCTGACACGATATGACAGCGATCTGACACGATATGACAGTGATCTGACACGATATGACTGTGATCTGACACGATACGGTAGTGATGTGACACGATTTGACAGTGATCTGACACGATATGACAAACGATCTGAAACGATATGACTGTGATCTGACACGATATGACAGCGATCTGACACGATATGACAGTGATCTGACACGATTTGACAGTGATCTGACACGATATGACTGTGATCTGACACGATACGGTAGTGATGTGACACGATTTGACAGTGATCTGACACGATATGACAAGCGATCTGAAACGATATGACAGTGATCTGACACGATATGACAGTGATCTGACACGATATGACAGCGATCTGACACGATATGACAGTGACCTGACACGATTTGACAGTGATCTGACACTATATGACAGCGATCTGACACGATATGACAGTGACCTGACACGATTTGACAGTTATCTGACACGATATGACAAGCGATCTGACACGATTTGACAGTGATCTGACACGATATGACAAACGATCTGAAACGATATGACTGTAATCTGACACGATATGACAGCGATCTGACACGATATGACAGTGATCTGACACGATATGACAGCGATCTGACACGATATGACAGTGATCTGACACGATATGACAGTGATCTGACACGATATGACTGTGATCTGACACGATATGACAGTGATCTGACACGATATGACAGCGATCTGACACGATCTGACAGTGATCTGACACGATTTGACAGTGATCTGACACGATATGACAAGCGATCTGACACGATTTGACAGTGATCTGACACGATATGACAAGCGATCTGACACGAAATGACTGTGATCTGACACGATATGACAGCGATATGACAGCGATCTGACACGATTTGACAGTGATCTGACACGATATGACCTGATCTGACACGATTCGGAAGTGATGTGACACGATTTGACAGTGATCTGACACGATATGACAAGCGATATGAAACGATTTGACAGTGATCTGACACGATATGACAAGCGATCTGACACGATTTGACAGTGATCTGACACGATATGACAAACGATCTGAAACGATATGACTGTGATCTGACACGATATGACAGCGATCTGACACGATTTGACAGTGATCTGACACGATATGACAAGCGATTTGAAACGACATGACTGTGATCTGACACGATCTGACTGTGATCTGACACGATATGACTGTGATCTGACACGATATGACAGCGATTTGACACGAAATGACTGTGATCTGACACGATATGACAGCGATATGACAGCGATCTGACACGATTTGACAGTGATCTGACACGATATGACTGTGATCTGACACGATATGACAGCGATCTGACACGATATGACAGTGATCTGACACGATATGACAGTGATCTGACACGATATGACAGCGATCTGACACGATATGACAGTGATCTGACACGATATGACAGCGATCTGACACGATATGACTGTGATCTGACACGATATGACTCTGATCTGACACGATATGACAGCGATTTAACACGAAATGACTGTGATCTGACACGATATGACAGAGATATGACAGCGATCTGACACGATTTGACAGTGATCTGACACGATATGACCTGATCTGACACGATACGGAAGTGATGTGACACGATTTGACAGTGATCTGACACGATATGACAAGCGATCTGACACGATTTGACAGTGATCTGACACGATATGACAAGCGATCTGACACGATTTGACAGTGATCTGACACGATATGACAGCGATTTGACACGAAATGACAGTGATCTGACACGATATGACAAGCGATCTGACACGATTTGACAGTGATCTAACACGATATGACAGCGATTTGACACGAAATGACTGTGATCTGACACGATATGACAGCGATATGACAGCGATCTGACACGATTTGACAGTGATCTGACCCGATACGCAAGTGATGTGACACGATATGACAGTGATCTGACACGATATGACAAGCGATCTGACACGATATGACAGCGATCTGACACGATATGACAGCGATCTGACACGATATGACAGTGATCTGACACGATTTGACAGTGATCTGACACGATATGACAAGCGATCTGACACGATTTGACATTGATCTGAAACTATATGACTGTGATCTGACACGATATGACAACGATCTGACACGATATGACAAGCGATCTGACACGATTTGACAGTGATCTGACACGATATGACAGCGATTTGACACGAAATGACTGTGATCTGACACGATATGACAGCGATATGACAGCGATCTGACACGATTTGACAGTGATCTGACACGATATGACCTGATCTGACACGATTCGGAAGTGATGTGACACGATTTGACAGTGATCTGACACGATATGACAAGCGATATGAAACGATTTGACAGTGATCTGACACGATATGACAAGCGATCTGACACGATTTGACAGTGATCTGACACGATATGACAAACGATCTGAAACGATATGACTGTGATCTGACACGATATGACAGCGATCTGACACGATTTGACAGTGATCTGACACGATATGACAAGCGATTTGAAACGACATGACTGTGATCTGACACGATCTGACACGATATGACTGTGATCTGACACGATATGACTGTGATCTGACACGATATGACAGCGATTTGACACGAAATGACTGTGATCTGACACGATATGACAGCGATCTGACACGATATGACAGCGATCTGACACGATATGACAGTGATCTGACACGATATGACAGTGATCTGACACGATATGACAGTGATCTGACACGATATGACAGCGATCTGACACGATATGACTGTGATCTGACACGATATGACTGTGATCTGACACGATATGACAGCGATTTGACACGAAATGACTGTGATCTGACACGATATGACAGAGATATGACAGCGATCTGACACGATTTGACAGTGATCTGAAACGATATGACCTGATCTGACACGATACGGAAGTGATGTGACACGATTTGACAGTGATCTGACACGATATGACAAGCGATCTGAAACGATATGACTGTGATCTGACACGATATGACAGCGATCTGACACGATTTGACAGTGATATGACACGATATGACAAGCGATTTGACACGACATGACTGTGATCTGACACGATCTGACACGATATGACTGTGATCTGACACGATATGACAGCGATTTGACACGAAATGACTGTGATCTGACACGATATGACAGCGATATGACAGCGATCTGACACGATTTGACAGTGATCTGACACGATATGACTGTGATCTGACACGATATGACAGCGATCTGACACGATATGACAGTGATCTGACACGATATGACAGTGATCTGACACGATATGACAGCGATCTGACACGATATGACAGTGATCTGACACGATATGACAGCGATCTGACACGATATGACTGTGATCTGACACGATATGACTCTGATCTGACACGATATGACAGCGATTTAACACGAAATGACTGTGATCTGACACGATATGACAGAGATATGACAGCGATCTGACACGATTTGACAGTGATCTGACACGATATGACCTGATCTGACACGATACGGAAGTGATGTGACACGATTTGACAGTGATCTGACACGATATGACAAGCGATCTGACACGATTTGACAGTGATCTGACACGATATGACAAGCGATCTGACACGATTTGACAGTGATCTGACACGATATGACAGCGATTTGACACGAAATGACAGTGATCTGACACGATATGACAAGCGATCTGACACGATTTGACAGTGATCTAACACGATATGACAGCGATTTGACACGAAATGACTGTGATCTGACACGATATGACAGCGATATGACAGCGATCTGACACGATTTGACAGTGATCTGACCCGATACGCAAGTGATGTGACACGATTTGACAGTGATCTGACACGATATGACAAGCGATCTGACACGATATGACAGCGATCTGACACGATATGACAGCGATCTGACACGATATGACAGTGATCTGACACGATTTGACAGTGATCTGACACGATATGACAAGCGATCTGCCACGATTTGACATTGATCTGAAACTATATGTCTGTGATCTGACACGATATGACAGCGATCTGACACGATATGACAAGCGATCTGACACGATATGACAGTGACCTGACACGATATGACAGCGATTTGACACGAAATGACTGTGATCTGACACGATATGACAGCGATATGACAGCGATCTGACACGATTTGACAGTGATCTGACACGATATGACCTGATCTGACACGATACGGAAGTGATGTGACACGATTTGACAGTGATCTGACACGATATGACAAGCGATATGAAACGATCTGACAGTGATCTGACACGATATGACAAGCGATCTGACACGATTTGACAGTGATCTGACACGATATGACAAACGATCTGAAACGATATGACTGTGATCTGACACGATATGACAGCGATCTGACACGATTTGACAGTGATCTGACACGATATGACAAGCGATTTGACACGACATGACTGTGATCTGACACGATCTGACACGATATGACTGTGATCTGACAGGATATGACAGCGATATGACAGCGATATGACACGATTTGACAGTGATCTGACACGATATGACTGTGATCTGACACGATATGACAGCGGTCTGACACGATATGACAGTGATCTGACACGATATGACAGTGATCTGACACGATATGACAGCGATTTGACACGAAATGACAGTGATCTGACACGATATGACAGCGATATGACAGCGATCTGACACGATTTGACAGTGATCTGACACGATATGACCTGATCTGACACGATACGGAAGTGATGTGACACGATTTGACAGTGATCTGACACGATATGACAAGCGATCTGAAACGATTTGACAGTGATCTGACACGATATGACAAGCGATCTGACACGATTTGACAGTGATCTGACACGATATGACAAACGATCTGAAACGATATGACAGTGATCTGACACGATATGACAGCGATCTGACACGATATGACAGTGATCTGACACGATATGACAGCGATCTGACAGGATATGACTGTGATCTGACACGATATGACAGTGACCTGACACGATATGACAGCGATTTGACACGAAATGACTGTGATCTGACACGATATGACAGAGATATGACAGCGATCTGACACGATTTGACAGTGATCTGACACGATATGACCTGATCTGACACGATACGGAAGTGATGTGACACGATTTGACAGTGATCTGACACGATATGACAAGCGATCTGACACGATTTGACAGTGATCTGACACGATATGACAAGCGATCTGACACGATTTGACAGTGATCTGACACGATATGACAGCGATTTGATACGAAATGACTGTGATCTGACACGATATGACAAGCGATCTGACACGATTTGACAGTGATCTGACACGATATGACAGCGATTTGACACGAAATGACTGTGATCTGACACGATATGACAGCGATTTGACACGAAATGACTGTGATCTGACACGATATGACAGCGATTTGACACGAAATGACTGTGATCTGACACGATATGACAAGCGATCTGACACGATTTGACAGTGATCTGACACGATATGACAGCGATTTGACACGAAATGACTGTGATCTGACACGATATGACAGCGATTTGACACGAAATGACTGTGATCTGACACGATATGACAGCGATTTGACACGAAATGACAGTGATCTGACACGATATGACAGCGATATGACAGCGATCTGACACGATTTGACAGTGATCTGACACGATATGACTGTGATCTGACACGATATGACAGTGACCTGACACGATATGACAGCGATTTGACACGAAATGACTGTGATCTGACACGATATGACAGAGATATGACAGCGATCTGACACGATTTGACAGTGATCTGACACGATATGACCTGATCTGACACGATACGGAAGTGATGTGACACGATTTGACAGTGATCTGACACGATATGACAAGCGATCTGACACGATTTGACAGTGATCTGACACGATATGACAAGCGATCTGACACGATTTGACAGTGATCTGACACGATATGACAGCGATTTGACACGAAATGACTGTGATCTGACACGATATGACAAGCGATCTGACACGATTTGACAGTGATCTGACACGATATGACAGCGATTTGACACGAAATGACTGTGATCTGACACGATATGACAGCGATATGACAGCGATCTGACACGATCTGACAGTGATCTGACACGATATGACAGCGATTTGACACGACATGACTGTGATCTGACACGATGCACGATGATCTGACAATGGGCACAGTAATTTTACACCAACTGTCAACTGACAACTCAAAATGAAGTTTTCTAGTTTTAGAACTTCAGTCTACAATTTTTTTCAAGCAAATGTAAACAAAGAATTACCTGGCCAACTGGGCATTCTTTAATCGCTTTCGCTCGCTTTTATCATCCATAGCGGAGTCGCCCCCGGCGCCGCTGCCGGCGTCTCCAACCGAAACGTTGGCTCCGGTCGGTTCCATCCCGCCGCCAATAGAGGAGGACTGTTGCTGTTGCTGCTTCTGCTGCTGTTGCTGCTTTTGTAAAGACGTCATATTTGGCTTAGTATCTAAAAAGCTGTCGTTTGACGTCTCTGGAAAATCTGGCAGCAATTGCTGCTGCTGCTGCTGAATGGTTCGCTTTCGCAGATTAATTGCCGCTCTGATGCCCGGACCTGGCTGCTGCTGCTGCTGCTGCTGCTGCTGAAGAGACACCTGGCCAAGTTGCTGCTGCTGCTGCGGCTGCTGCAGAAGCTCAGCAGCGGTCAGGGACTGCGGACCAGACAGAGGGAAAAGCACGGAAGACTGCGACGGGCCGGTTGAAGCTGCGGCGGGCTGCAAACTGAACTGAATACCCGCACTAGTGGCCGCTTGACCGCTGTAGTTTCCCTGGTAGAAGCCGTTGGCTTGGAGACCGCCGTAAGCTGGCATTGCTGCTGTTTGAGTCACCGGCAATCCGGGGAAGAACGGATGCTGCTGAGACGCTAGCTGCTGCTGCTGCTGGTCAGGCATCGGCATTGGGGTTAGGTTGTCATCTACCAGAGCTTCTCGGCCACCAACGCCTCCATTTTCCATCATCATCTGCTGAATGAATTCGTCCAAATCAAGGCCTTCGTCATCGTCGGCCCCTCCGTCACCAGCAGCGGGAGCCTGGCCGGAAGTCTCGCCGCCTTCAAGACTATCGGCATAGTCGGCGTCAAGCGGGAGGGCGACGCCCGCTGCGTTGGCCAGCCGCTTGACCTTCATAGTTCAGCTGTCTGTCTGTCTGTCTGCTGGGACAGTACTCCAGAAAGTAATTTGCCTAGTAAAGCAAACTGTCTCTGTTGTTGAGGAATGGCTGCAATAATGCATTGTCATGATTATTTAGCAAAAGTGGCTGTGGCTCACATTTTTTGCAATGGATTGGCACAGTAATGGACATTAAATGTGTAAAAATCACTACCAGGCACTAAAAAAATTAGATTATACTTATAATATCAATGGATTAGCCAACCAGAAGATATTGCAAACATTTATTAGGGTTTATTCATTAGGATTAAGCAGATATGCATTGCAATTAAATTCAATTGAGCTGACTATATGTATATTCAAACAACTTGATACCTTAAACTTCTGTGACTATGAAATGCAGACCATTTATTGTTCTAATTAAAAATATAATTTACTTAGTGTTTATATACTTAAGTAAATTACCTAATTTGCCTTTTACCACCTTGACAGCATATTTTGTTGTTCTTTTACTGTTATACTTAAGTGAAGTATTTCTTAACATACATGCCTTGGATTTTTTAGATTTTTCAAACTGATTATACTTATTAGTAATGCTAATATTAAGTTTAATAATATATTTCACTAAATCCTTATTTTAATATTTTAACTATCCTCTTAAATTGATTTTTTAGGTTCTAAAATAAGTAAAAAAGCATTTAATTAAAAAGAGTTAAATAAAATAATGAACTAGTAAAATGGCTGAGTAATATAGGTTTGGTGAATTAAAGAAAATAGAATAGCAAGAGTATAAAAAGGAGGATAGGCTTTTAACATGTAACCATAGTGACATAATGACATGTCTATTTGTAGAGCATTAGAATAATTTTTAGCTCAGTCTATAAGAATTCTATGTTTTAGAATATTTTTAAATTTCTATGTAACAAAATAGTTCAATAGTGATTATACTACAAAATAATAGCCTTAACAAAAAGAAATCTCTAGAAATCTACTTGAAAATATATAATAGCCATCCATGGAAATTCTAGCATTTGTGCTCCATTGTCATACATGCCCAACCTAAAAATTTCACCTGTCCGGTGTGACTTAGTTTTAGGTAAATTTTGCAACTTACCTCCCCAATTTTGACCAATTTTGTGACTTCCTTTGGGCAAAAGTTTGAAGGACCAAAAAAAGGTCCTGCACACCACTTTTGCCTAAATCTTTTCAATTCTTCTCCTTTTTGTGACTTACCCCCTCCTTTTTGCAACTTACCTCCTCAACTTTGCAACTTACTTCCTCAACTTTGTGACTTACCTTCTCAATTTTCCTTGATTTTGCGACTTACATCACCAATTTTGAAATTTTTATCAATGATTTTGCAACTTACATCAGCAATTTTGTGACCTACCTTGGCCAGCAGCCATTTTACTTGTCTGGTTTGGATAGGTTGGACGGGTGTTGGGCATGTATGTCCATTGTCATTGAATTGAAATAGTGGCATGGTATTAAAAAGGGTTTTAGGCTTTAGGCACATTGCTACTAACTAGGAAAACATTTATTTCGTATAGTATTATAGTTTGTGACATAGGCCTACATGCTTAGTGGGTGGTAATTTTGTCTACTGCCTTATTGTCTACTAGCAGACAAACTTTTAGTTTTTATATTTTTTAACTTGTGAGAACTATAAAAGCATAGTATTATGAAACATTTATTTTATTTCAATAGTGTCTTTATGATAATAAATGTTATTAATGAAACAGACCTATATTAGGCCTATTTTCATTTAATAGCATTTTTCATAGTAACATCAGAATATCAGAATTTTGAAATGGTCTTTTAAGAAGAATGTTTTAGGCTTACATAGTTTAGCATTAGTTTAGGAATTCTTTAGACAAATCACAAAATATTAATTTTGATTAACATATATTATGCATAATCATGCTTATAGAAAGTTTTACAATATTACAAAAACAAAGTTGAATAGAGACTAAAGGGTTGGAAATGTTTGGTTCTGACCATGTATATTTTATTATAGGCTACTTATTGGCTCCAGAACTTTCAGAAAAATCCTTGCATTATAAAAAATTAAAAAGTATAAGACATTTACATTATATTTCAATATGAAGCTTGATGACATTAAGCACATAGGTGTGCAACTTGAAAAATTTGGTTGGCCAGTGCAACTTAGTTTAAAAAACTTTGACTTACTTTTGGTCAAAGTTCAAAGGACCAAAAAAGGCCCTGTGAACCACTTTTGCCTGAATCTTTCCAATTCTTCTCCATTTTGTGACATATCCCCTTGTTTTTGCAACTTACCCCTTTGTTTTTAACTTACCCCCTCATTTTTGTGACTTACCCCCTTGTTTTTGCGACTTACCCCCTTATTTTTGTGACTTACCCCCTTGTTTTTGCAACTTACCCCCTTATTTTTGCAACTTACATTGGTGATGTTGTGACTTACCTTGGTTGGCCACCAAATAAGTCGGCCAAATTGGCCAACTGTTGCGCACATATGCATAAGCAGTTATTCTAACTAATGCCTATGTTAGTAGATGAATGGACTATATAATATATTGGCAGACAAAAAGGTGGCAGATGAAAAGGCAACATGAAAATTGAAATGACTGTCAATCAATAGCTATGTGTAACCTCCTAAAGTCACCTAGCCAGTAGAATTTAGTTTTAACAAAATGTGCAGCTTATATTTGAAAATTTTGAAGGAGCCAAAAAGGTCCCACTTGCCACCTCTAACTAATTTATACCTTACTTTTTGCAATATATTTTTTGCGAATTGGTTCATTTCGTTGTAGTTTTGTTACCCTCGTTTTTGTTTTTTGTTGGTGAATTCAAAAATGCGATCAAAATAATTTAACGAACGAAACCGAACATATGCCCCTAACTTTAACCAATTTTGCGACTAACCCCTCTAATTTCGCAATTTACATTGCCAATTTTATTCTTCTAGAAAATAATTTTAAATAGGAGCTTTGTCCAGCTAGTTTAGTAAGTTTAGCTAATTATTAAGAATGGAATGGTTGAATGGAACACATAATTTTGATACAAAAATGAACAAAAAATACTCAAGTGCTATATTGCATACTGACAGTGAACAACTTGAATCATACGAAAGAAGATAAAACAGGATTAATTGTATCGGATGTATGATATTTGTGCTTCGCTTTTGTCAGTTATTATTGTCCTGCTGAAACTTACCAAGGACACCTTAAGTACTTAAGTACACCTTAAGTACTTAAGGTGTCCTTGAAACTTACATAGCAAATTTCGCATTTAAAAAATATTTTAAACGAGCTGCAACCTGAAAATTAATTATTATAAACTTATACCTTAAAAAATTCTTTGCTGTATTGCTAATGTCATGTATACAACTTTAGCATAACCTTTACTTTCAGTTTGTTTTTTACTTATCATTTTTACGGGATTAGTTTAAGTCAAATTAGGCAATTAATTTAAATTTCTAAGCAAGGACACCTTAAGCAGACTAACTTAAGGTGTCCTTGTCTTTAAGATGAAGTGACAAATTTAAGTCTTTGAAAAATTAAGACCTTTGAAAGAGTCACCAGTCGTACTGCTGTTTTTCTTTTGCCGCCAATTGCATTTTTCGTAACTAAAGGGTATATAGTGAACAAAGTTTATGTTCCACCTGTTTCGAGTTCATTAGTTTCATATTTTTGTCTCAATGATAAAGTATCAATTAAAATTAAAGTTTTGTTTCGTTCACAAAATAAAAACAAAGATAGCAATTCGAGACACATGATTTATCTGAATTCATGCGCGCAAATTTCGCTTTAAGCGCGAGAGAGCTTGAAATCATGTTTGAGATTTTTGGGCCTCCATCGCAACGTATGCTGCACAGGCTGATTGCCGCTGCAGCGAGTGTCGGCCTGGTGGTCAGCGCGCAAAAGACCATTGTGCTCTTCCACAACGACTTGATTGGACTTGCCTGTGCTGCCTTCTATATAAGGTCAGTCCAAGGACAACTTAAGTAGAAGGACTCGGAACTCGGAAATGGTGGCAAAATTTTTGAAGGCCAATTTCGGGCGTAATTAAGTTGTCCTTGGGTCAGTCCTGCAGTCCGAGGCTCTCCCCGTTGGAGGGCGGCGTTGTTTCTGGCGGTGATCGAGACCGTCTTTGCTCTACACCGCCGAGACCTGGAGACTGCCGAGACCCTGACAGACTCGCTCGAGCAACAAGTCGACGCGCCGCACGCACGCCACGTGATCAGAGCCGAGTCGTACTTCCCGCAGCCGGTGAAAGAGGCGCTGCTCCTGACGCTGCAGGCGCCCTACCGGCGAAAACCAAGCGCGAACTCAAAAAGACACAGATTTCGTGGAAAACTAATTGTGACTTTCACCAGCCCAGTGACTGAATAAAGCCAACTGAACTATCGGGTAAATGATTGACACAATAAGACAGATATTAGACACTGTTTCGACAACATAATGCCAACAAATACTCGTTAGGTTTGGCAGAAACGGATATTGTGAAAGAATTTATGTTATTATCTGTTTCATGCAAGAACATAAAAATTAGAAGAAGGTTTAGGAGAATTTTTTGCAAAGAATATACCACTTAGAGAGCAATAAAATGCTAAATAATTACTTGTTAAGAGGCCAATTTAAAGAGAAATCTTGTCAATGCTATTTCAAGAAACCAGCCGAAAGCGGAGTCGAACTTTTATCGCTTGTGCTTTCCGTGCTTGCGCCGGCTGCCTCGTTCGGTTGTCGACTTGTCCGCGATGATCGCTGAAGCCCCTGTGGCCGACCAGTTGCCGCAGTGCAGCGGTACAAACTTCTTCGGCTCAGCTATCAACGTCTCGGCTCTCGGCGGCTCCAAGTCTGGCAGAGCGGGCAGCTCGGCGAAATCGCATCCGGCAGTGACTTCGTCGGATGAAGTGAGCTCACTACTGCTGCAGCTGGCGCCGCAGCCAACGCTTCCGCTGCCGTAGACCGCATTCCTGGCATACTTACTACTGCCCGGCATGCTGGGTAGTTTAGCGCGAGCATTTGACAAATAATTTGGATTCTCGGCGACTAATTGGCCCAAATGGCGCTGCAGTTTGGCCTGGTGCTTCTGCGACTGCTGCTGCTGAGGCCACTGCAGCTGTTGTGGAGGCCATTGCAGCTGCGGAGGAGGCCACTGCAGCTGCTGCTGAGGCCACTGCATCTGTTGCTGCTGCTGTTGCTGTAGCTGTAGCTGCTGCTGCTGTTGCTGTAGCAGCAGCTGTTGTTGCAAAGCTGATGGATACGTGGCAGGAGGGGGAGGAGGCGGAGGAGGAGGAGGAGGAGGAGGAGCAAGACGCGCTGCTGCCACCGAATTTGACTTGTTTCGATTGCGAGACGCCCTGCCGCGACCAGCCCGGACGTTGCTCTGGTTGGCCTCATCGTCCTCGCCGCCTCCTTCTCCGCCGTCATCTCCGCCTTCATCGCCTCCGCCTCCACCGCCGCCGCCTCCACCCTCTTCGCCGCCGCCTTCTTCATCGCCGCCGTCGCGCTTCTTCCAGCCGTTGCCGCCCTGAATGCCAAAGTCGCAGATGATACTCCAGACCTCGCGGTGGTAGCGCCGTTTGCACTCGATAATTTTGCTACGCAACGGTTCCAGATCGAGGCCGAGGTCGATCATTGTGCCGAACAGACCGAAGCCTGGCGTACAGAAGAACTTCTCTTTTTGGTTGGGCTGGGCATTTTCACCCATAATTGTTGCTGAAATGAACTTTTGAAATCCAAAAGAAACGACTCTGTGTCGACCAAACTGGATTTTGTGGCCAATTCTCACTCTTTCTCTCTTGACTTTATTCTGTCCGTCTCGGCAGAGCGCCCTGCTTTAGCCATAGACTACAGTTATAAGGGATCTCTCGAGGGGAAAAACAGTATCCTCTTGTTCGGGCCAATTGGTTAAGCACTTTTGCAGCTCGATTGATTCTCTCACTTAAGAATAAAAAAATGGTTCTAGGCTCAGTATTATTGAACCGATTTTGAAAACGATATCTGTCAAATGAACAGCCCTTATTTTTTCAGATTTTTTGTCACACAAGAAAAGCAAATAAATATGGCCACAGTATACAAGTACATGGTCAAGGTAGGGTCAAGCTACGTAAAGATGCTGCTTGCACGCTTTCGATTTTTTACAGACAAAAACTACAACAATATGGATTCTTTTATACTTGCAAGTTGTTTTTTATTTAAGACTGTTTCTAGAATTCGATATCAAAACGTGATATTTCGCCTAGTGAAAAAATGTTTATTTGTTTTTTTTGCCATCATTATTGTTAAGCCCTATTGGGATTGGCATCGTTCATCCGTTCCGACTCGGGCTCGGCAGCTTCGTTGGATTTTTTGCAGCCTCGCCGTTTGTACAGCACAAAAGCGGCAACGCAGGCGATGACTGTGATTAATTGCACAACCACTAGTGCGCTGGACATTGCGGACATGGCCACGTGTTCTTGGTCGGGTAGGCTAACCGGATCGCAGCCGTCTAGCAAATAGGCGAGCTTTTTCGGCGGCAGGAAACAGTTGAGATTCTGATTGCTCACCGAGTGGTACTGCATGTAGGGCGACTGGGCTGGGTGCTCGTCATTGTCGCTGACTAGAAGTAGTAGGGAAGGATTCGATGCGGCTAGGTTAAGTTTATGCTCAATAGATCAATTTTGAAGGAGTTTCAGGCGTAGCTTATAGTGGCTAGGGCACCTGCCTTACGACCAGAAGGTCGTTGGTTCGAGCCCCAGCTCTAGGAGACAATTTGTATCCTTGAGCAAGGCACTTAATCCCGCATTGCTTCAGTCCACCCAGCTGAGATAATGTACCAGTTTGAGCTGGGAAAATATAGGTTTGATATTGTGGCCCCTGAAGCCTGCCAAGACTGAGCAGCTGTACCGCGCAGTTAGCTGCGGCTGTGTGCGGAAGGCTAAGCTAAATCTGCAGGAGGGCTGCAGCCACTTTGACGCTTAAAACGACATCGTCCCACAACCAGCGATGGGGAATTACTGTCCATTGCGCTGACTCCTGAAGCGCGTTCAGTCACACTAAATACGGTATGCAGGCATAGACACACACAGGCCGGCACC